>PVKU01006461.1:0-103520 GCA_004027475.1 Anoura caudifer
AAAAAATGCAAGCTGATATGACAACTGTCACAATACAATCTAACAAAATAATTTTGAATGAAGTTAAAGACAACTAAGCACTACTAGAACCATCTTATGGGAAAAACCAAACTAACTTTTTGGCCAACCCAATACTGAGACCAAATCTCGCCTTGTTCCTTGAAGCCTAGGCGTGGTTGTAGCACCTACACTTGTTCACCCATGTTTATATCAGCATTTCTCGCTGGTGCCCTGAACCTTGTCCACACCTCTGTAAATAGTCCCCATTTTAAACTCTCTTCAGTTAAACTCTGAATATGCCGTCTGTTTCTTGCCAAGCCCCTGACTAATAGACACCTAGTCAATATATTGCTAGGTCAGACTTAAACTGAAGGGCCGAGATAAACAAAGAGTATTATATATGTTGGTGAAAAAAATTAAATTCTATGCTAACAATAACAGTTTCCATAGTACAAAAGGAATGTAAGCAATAAGTCAAACCATTCACAGCAAGAGCTCTTATGGTGGGCTTTAGTTCTTAATTCTGTCCTGAGGTCTGTATCTTCCTGTAAGAACATCACCTTCATTGTACTTCCAATGTAAAATGCTGCACTTTCAGCCTTTCCTGAAACCCCTTCCATACATGAAATGGATAGCTGTACTCCACGATTTACAACCTTTCCAACATCCAGTATTTGAAACTGTTTAGTCAAGAATAAGAGATTCCAGCAGGACAACATATGTCCATTAGCAATCTTCATGGACTGTAGAAAAGCCCCAGAGGACATTGGCACTGCAGTCAGATCCTCTTTTCTTTTCCAAGTTGCAAAAACACCTCTTTGTTCTTTTGATTCTCTAGCAGATAACTATTACATCTGTCTCTTTCATACACACAAACACACACAAGTGCATGTATGCACATCCTTCCTAAGCAGAAATATGAATTCTCAAAGACAACACTTCGTTAAAATGATATTGACCCAGACATATTTTTTAATTTAAACTGACAACTAATTAAGGTAAAAATTTAGATTTCTTTCTTCTTTTGTAAGTAATCAGCAGACCAAGCCGCCCTGGGCCCATATTTCCACATGGCCATGACCCACAGAAGCTGAATAGGCATTGCCCTTTTCAGATGGGGCATCTAGCTGCGCCGCCCCATGCACAACAACCAGCACCACTCCTTACTGCCTCTCTAGGCATCTCACTCATTTGCAGTGTTGGCCTGGGCCCTGCAGACACTGACATTTGCAACCACTACTCCACTACTCCCACTCCTTTTCAAATCACGTCCCCTGGAGTCTGACAGAAGAAGAAATAGGCCTATTGCTGAAGAATAAACCTCTTAGTGGTGGTTGCATTGGCAAAAACATGAGGCTAAAGCTTTGAAATTACCACTTGGAAGTGTCTGACTAAAATCTTAGATGAGGTCCATCTGCCTTTCATTTTTTAGGCAATTCACCACGGATCTTTCCATCTCAACCTTGATGTTTAATAATTATTTATGTAATTTGATAGTTTTTTAATAAGTGGTAGATGTTTTGCACTGTGATGCTGTCTTTTCCATTGTATATACTGGAACAAATTAGACACTTTAGTCAAATTGGTTGAGGTAAACTAGCTTTCAGTAAATTAGTCTAAACTCACTCAATTATGCTTTTTAAATGAGTGAATTACTAAAAGAATTTTTCACTTGCATCATATATGTTGTGTGCAGTTTGAGTTACATGCTACAGAATATAATATGGTGCTAATTCTCATTTGAAGCATATTCACTACCATTCTGACCCATTGTTTAAATTTGACCTCCTGCATTATGTATGAAAATACAATGGAACACTTTACTTAATTTATTAGATAGATATTGTACTCAGATTGTAAAGTGCTTGAAGGAATCCTTATTGCCAAGGAAAACTTTATCCCTATTTTGAAAGTGCTAAAACTTTTAAGACTAGTTTGTGCACTGGGGCATCTCACAGTGCCCATTTAAACTTTGCCATGGTCCAGTCACTGCTGACTTTAAAAAAAAATGATAAAGAAAAGGTGGTTTTGTTTCATTTGTAGTAAACACCTTATTAACCAGCTTCCATGTAATCATTCAACCAAATTAATTGAACCTTTCCAGTGCTTTGGTAAAAACAGACTGATTCCTGTGGCACATTGAAATCTTGGTTAGTAATCTATTTCTCCCACAAGTAGAGCTTTATACTCAAGAGTTCATTGTTTATGTTTGCTAGTGAACTATATGCAGAAGGAAGAAAAAATTATTACTTTTTAAGATTTTATTTATTTATCTTTAGAGGGGAAGGGAAGGAGAGAGGGAGAGAAATATCAGTGTGTGGTTGCCTCTTGAGCACCCCTCACTGGGGAACCTAGCCTGCAACCCAGGCATGTGCCCTGACTGGGAATTGAACTGCGATCCTTTGGTTCGCAAGCCCACACTCAATCCACTGAGCTACACCAGCCAGGGCCAGAAAAAATTATTTTTAATATGAAAATTAATCTGAGTGTTTTGGGGAGACTTGATAAAAGCATGCTGCTAAAAACCACTGCTGCCAAATTTGGGGTAACAAGCCAACTGTACAAATATGGGAAAGATAAAAATCAAAAAGGATTCTTCCTTCAGTTTAATCTTGCTCACTCAAGTTTTTTCTCCACTTTAATGCAAATACCTATATAATACTTATTATGTGACAAACAACTGTTCTAAATGATTAACATATATTAACTCATTTTCTCTCTTATAGGGGGTGCTATCATGACTCTCATTTTATGAAAGTTCAGAGAGGTTAAGATGTTCTAAACAATTACATGGTGGAGCCAGTTTTAAACCTAAGAAGTCTGACTTCTAGCTGAAAACACTAGATAATATAGGCCTTGCATTTTATGTGTGTTTTATTCAAAAAAGATAATTTTAAAAAATCATCAGATTCCCACTCAAAGAAGAGCTTAGCAAATCAATGAATTATATAAATTTTAAATGAAAAATGTTAAAGGTATATAGTTATCATTTTATATGGATTAACTAACTGACCACTGATTCCAATTGATTGCAAAAGAAAGTTTATTCTATCAAAAGAAGATACTGAATCACTATAAAAAGTGTTTCTGGCCCTGGCTGGTAAATAAATAAAATCTTTTAAAAAATCTTTTTAAAAAAAGTGTTTCTGAATAGTGGCCAAATGTAATTTCAACTCCTTAACAGTTAAGGAGTAGTTACATTTATACAGTCCTAAAATTATTTCGGCCCTTTGAAGGCAACTGTGAGGCTGATGTGGCCCCTGGTAAAAATGAGTTTGATGCCCCTGAACTATGCGTTCGCCAAAAAGTTCGCTTTTCTCTGTAAGATGGCTCTGGTAGTGCTCAGCTGTCTTTAATATTACTTGATAGAATTTTGTTAGATTGTATTATGACAACTGTCATATCAGCATAAACATAAAAAAACTTATCAAAATTGATAAATTTTTGTGTAGCCATTTTAATATTGAGGATGGAAGTAAATAAACAACATTTTTGGCATATTATGTTTTATTATTTCAAGAATGGTTAAAATGAAACTGAAACACAAAAAATGATTTGTGCAGTGTACAGAGAAGGTACTCTGACTATGCCAATGTGTCAAAAGCGGTTTGTGAAGTTTGGTGCTGGAGATTTCTCACTGGACAGTGCTCCATGGTTGGGTAGGCCAGTTGAACTCAATAGTGAACAAATCAAGACATTGATTGAGAACAATCAACATTATACCACATGGGAGAGAGCAGACATACTCAAAATATCCACATCAATAAAGTTGCTGGTGAAATAAAAAAATGTGTATTTTATTGTACAGAAAGAATCTAAATGAAATTTTTGGCCAACCCAATATTTATAGTATGCATCTTAACTTTTAAAAAGTGGTAATATTTTATTTTCTGTTATAAAATTACTCTATTAAATGCAAAAGAGGCAAAGGAAGTATAGTAAGAACAAAGAACATTGAAAAGGAAATAAAGACACATAAACAGATAATTGAACAAAAGCAGAAATAAGATTTGGAAACTAAAGAAATAATAACTAATCCTTCTATAATACTACATGCCTAGCACTATATTAGGCACTTTACACTGTAAACTCATTTAGTCTACGACAACTGGGTACTATTATATTATGCACACTTTATAGATAAGGAGATTGATGCATGGAGTTGTTAAAAAAAATACTTGCCCAAAGTCACACAGCTAGCAAGTAAAGAGGTAGCATTTGAACAAATGGTTTGGATCCAGTTTATACTCTCAAATATTATACGATACTGTCATTGAAATCAGTACGCAGTCTTGAAATGTCTACCATATATTAGGCACTGTATAAGACATAAGAAAAATAAGAGAGTTTTGCTCACAAGAAATTCATAATGTTATGGGAGAAACCTGCAGTTAATTCACTTTGGGAACAAGTAAGGGAACAACTTAAGCCTGATGGGAAAAATCTCAGGTTTCAAATCAAAGTGGCTTGAAGAATTTCTCAGTGTGAAAACTGATAAGGATGTAAAAAAACACAAAAGAGGGTAACTTTTAAGTAAATTGGTCATTACTGGCCCTGATCATAAAGTAAATAAGCTTTGGAAAAATTGGTTTCAGGCTAATTTATTTCAGTTAATCAATTTTAGGCAACTGTTTTTATTTTTATTTATTTGTTTAGAAGGACTGGTTTTATATAAAAGCCTATTGAGCACCTACTATAAAAACAAGTGATAGTCTGAGGATATTCAGATGAATATAAGTTGATCTCTACCCTAAGGCTGTGGGTTAGAGTCACCAGAAGAACTTGTTAACACACACAAAAGGCCTCACTCCCAGACTTTCTAATTCACTAGGTCTAGGGTATGACCAGAGAATTTCTATTTCTAACAAGTTCCCAGGTGATGAGGTGATGCTGATGTTATCTGCAGGGGACTACATTTAGAAAACCACTGCCCTAGAGCAATGGCAAACTAACAGAGAAGGATATTGACATTTGGGAAGCCTTCATAGCTGAGTTTGTAATGGAAGGCCATGGGGAAGGGAATTCCGGTTGGGGTTTGGCATTTGCAGAAGCAGGGACTGTCAGAGAGTGTTCTGGGAAAGCAAGTGGTTTAGGTTTTTGGGAACTAGAGAAGACTTATAGTGGACCCAGCAAAAGAAGCAGCCCTTGCCTGGGAGGCTAAGGAGCTTGACTTACTGTATGTAGTCCTTGGGGATCGAAGAATTTTAATAAAGACGGGGGGGGGGGGGAACTATAATAAATTCATCACAAAGCTCCTTTGACACTCATAAAAGTTAGTGATACCTGCCTCATTCTTTAAAAAATAGAAAAATAGAAGTTAATAATGCAATAGTACTAAAAGCAATTATTTCTAAATGATCTTTTTTCCAAACAAAAGTCTGGAAGTGGTCTGCCTCTTTAGTACAGGGGGACTTTTATTAGACATTTTATATTAGAAACTCAAGACAAATTTATTTAATGGTGTAACAATACTTAAATAAAAGCATTTCAATTTCTTTTTCATTTCTGGTTGTAACCAACTACCTAGGAGGTAAATATAGTTGATTTTTTTAGGTAGATGACATTTTAAATAATGCGTAAGCCCAAGGGGTAGGAATTTTCATTACTTTAGTATAATATTATCCAGCAGGATTTGTTCCATATTAAGAATCAAAAGAACATTGTTAAAATATTTAAATTTTAGTAGAATTAGAGCCAGCATAATAATATACATTTCTCAGGGATTATACTGAGATATAATACTGGTAAATATTTTAAAGAGGTGGATAAAGCCAAGAACAAATTTGGAATAGAAAAAACAAACTGGAAACCATTTAAAGAACTATGGAACTATGAAACGAGAGATTTTGTGCCTACTAATCAGAATCTGTAATTAAAAATTGGTGTCAGCCAACAATTGGTGTCAGTCTAAGCCCCTGTACTGGTGCTTAGACTGGAAGAGGTTCCAGGCATAACTGGAAGCCATCAAGGGTGGAGTGTGTTCTAAGAGTGGAATGCCATAACGGGAAATGTTGAATTTCCACAGCAGTTTGTGAATGCAACTGCGAATGCCTAATTCACATGAACAATAGGTGGAAGAGAAACTCTTGTTCAGAACACAAAAGATGAAGAGAGGTAAATATCCAAAGCTCCCTCCCCCAAAATGCAATAAAAATTCAAGTGAACATTAAATGAAGTGGGGGAAAAACCCTCATGTCTACATGCAAATAAGTTTCTATGGCAACTAGCTGAATTCCAAAAAACTATGGAAAAAGACTCAATAAAAATGTAATAGGGAAAGGAAAACAGACTTAGGAAAAGCAGGCCTACTGCCAAAAACTTAAATTTTCCCTTTCTTTTTTCAAAGCATATCTATAAGTAGTAATATCTTTTTTAGCAAGAATCACTTTTTTCAATTTAAAATTGAAATTCAATAAAATATAGCAAAGACATCTCAGTATTTCAAATCTGTTTACACTTTATTTTCTCTCTCTCCCTCTCTCTCCCTGTGTCTCTCTCTCTTTGCCCAGGCATATAACAAAGGGAAATTTTCTTTCGACACTGGACAAGAAATGTGAGACTGCACATTTTAAAACCACAGAGTCTTCCTAATCATGATCATAACATTTACTATAGACTGGTTGTAAACCAAGATGCTAAACTGTACCTGTAGTAAGCAGACATTTCTTATCTGGCTTAGACTTGCTTCATTTCCTGTCAAGCATTTACTATAACAAATGACTCACTTATTCACTGCCATAGAAAAAAAAGCATTGCGAAACTTCTTTGTTCTGGGGAGACAATAGGGCTTAAGGGACCAAATGGTAGTTTGGGGAGACAGGGTCAGTGAACATTAACTTGTCTTTGCCATTCCTTGCCTTTGGATTTTAAGCAAAGCGTTTATTTATACATCCATTCATTCATTCATTCAATCACACTCATTGAACTCAAAATGGACACCACAGTAGTTGTAAGGCAAAGCTAACTTAATAACATGAAAAAGCTTTGCCAACATAAAATGCTTTATTTAATAATTCCTTTAGACATTGAAATATCATATATAACTTGTTAAATCATATTTTTTATTATATAAACTATTCTCTGAAAATAACTAAGGAATTAAACTCTTAGAGATATTGTAAAATCTTTTAGGTCACTGAGTAAAAACTGTTTCAGAGACCAAACTGGAATCCTATTTTAAAAGTTATCCTGACTTCAAAATAGACTAGGACTAAGGTTTATTTAATGTATTCATTCAGCAAACATTTAATAATCACCTGCTAAGTGACAAGAACATAGTCTATCCCTTGAAAAATTTGGCATATATAATGCTCTGGATACAATAAAATAATGAAATACTATTGAAGGGAGACAAGTGAATGAAAATAATTTTCTGTCAAATGCCCATAAATGTAAGCCATATTGATAAAATTTACTTTAGAAAATAGAAAAAAAAATTTCAGCCTCAAAATCACACTCATTTACTAAAATGTCTGGATAACAAGCCTATTTTCCGTTTTGGTTTGTTAATGTAATATATTAAAGTTTTTTTAAACAACAAAAGTAATACAAATAACTCCAGAGTGTAAAGTAAAAAATGGAAGTCTCCGGTAATCTCATTCCTTTGGAGTAACTACTATTAACATGTTTATTCATCCAGATTTTTTTCTATGCACTAAATTATAATAGGTGACCCAAGAAAATAGAAACTTCCAAAGTACTGGGAAATTTGACAGTGAAACCTCTTCTATAATTGATGACAGCTCAAGAGAATCTTCAGTTACCCAAAGATTGCCAACAGTGTGCCGTCAACATTGTATGCCTCCCTCGGTTGATCAGTGGTCTGTCGTGCTTCTTTGCCACAGCAGCATATGAGTAGCCTGGTACAGAGAACATATCTATCCAACTCCTTCCTAGTCCTGTTAATGTCCATAGAAGTAAAAGTTGAAAACTTCAGATCACAGTATCAAATTTTGGTCATCACCCTTCCCAAGGCTTTAGCACAATGTGTTAATGATTCCTAGACTTGAACTTCATGACACCACATGTTTGGTATTACCAGCAGTGAGGCCTTTAACATGCCCCATTTCCCAGCTAGTACTCTCATTCTATTGATGTTTAAGAGACCCTCATAATTCTGCCCAAACATGCATGTAAAAAACAGGTTAATACTTGTTTCTTCAATGATTATTCTTGAACACCTGCCTTATGTCGATGAATACTTAAAAAGTAATACACTGAGAGGCCATCAAGGCCAAAATTCTCATTTTATAGGTAAGAAAATTAAGGTCCAAGAGGTGAAGAGATTTTTCCAAAATTACACAGCCAGCTGGTTAAGAAGAGTCAACTCAGGACCTGCATCTGTATCCAGGTTAGGGGACTGCAGCAGGAAAGGAAGCTTCTAGGAGTTGTACACTCCCCAAGAAAAGAGAACAAAAGATAACATTTTAAGATAAATATACAAGATGTAGCATGATTAGGTATTTAACAATCCTTTATGATTTCCAAGAAATTCCTACTGAGAGCAGAAAAATAGAGCAACATATAGGAAACATCAAAGGTAAGATTAACAACTTAGTCTCCTTTCTGAATAAAACACTGTATATGCTCATGTAAACTGCTTGTAAGATGTTTTAGATCAAAAGATTTCCAAAAGGCAGAACAAAACCCCAGGCAAAATTCTAGGAGTACATGAAGGGCCTGTGGCATTAATTAAACATATTGGATCAGGCTCTCTTCTAAATTATATAAAGGAGTAAATTGATGCTGATATATTTCTATTCCAATGCTCTCTTCATGGCACATTTTAGTCTGCAGATACATAATCTTAGGGAAAAAATATAACAGAAGAAGAGCTGATAGTGACTTTAATCTGTATCTTAATCGACCTTACTGAATTTCCTTACCTGATTTTGGCATTGTTGTATTCCCTGAGTGACAAATATCCAATTCACAAATACCCAGGATATAAAATAGACTGTTAGACAACTATAATATTTAAAAAATAAACTTTTGGAAAGAAAATATTTTTGTTAGTTGGGGTCTGGTCTTATATGAAAGGCATTAAAAGAGCTTTTAAAATTTTTCTTTTTTTACTGTTGTTTTATTACAGTTGTCCCAATTTCCCCCTGTTGTTCTACCTTGCCCTGCCCACCCCTCTCCCCACTCCCACAGTCAATCCCCAACCTGTTGTCCATGTCCATGGGTCATTTATACTTGTTCTTCAAGTAGACCCTTCCCCTTCTTTCCTCCCCTAACCTCCTCCCCCATCCTCTAATTTTTTTTCTGATTTTCAGTTTGCCTTTCAGTTAGGCAGGCTTATGAGACTTATGCACTTATGAGATTTACAAGATTTAGTCTTATGGGATTTAGACATACTTGTATATGAGACTAGTAAAGGCTTTTGAAAGAAATACATTATGAAGTCTTTAATTTTTTCTTCATTTTTAGTTTGTCATTTCCATCTAATCCTTCTATTAGAAAATTCTCTCCAATAAAGGGTTAATATCTAAAATATAGAAAGAATTCATACAACTCAAAAGAAAAAAAAACCCAACAATTCAATTTAAAAGTGGGCAGAGGGTTCGAATAGATATTATTTCCCAAAGGAAAAAAACAGATGACCAACAGGTACAAAAAAAAGGGGGCTCAACATCACTACTTATCAGGGAAATGCAAATGAAATACACAATAAGGTATTACCCCACATCTATTAGAATAGCTATCACCAAAAAGATGAGAAATAACAAGTGTTGGTGAGGATGTGAAGAAAAGAAAACTCTTACAAAACAAACAAGCAAGCAAAATATAACCAGAGACATTGAAATTAAGAACAATCTGACAGTAACCAGAGGGGGGGTGGAAGGGGATAAAAGGGGGGAAGAGGGGAAGAGTTTTCAAAAACAACTATAAAGGACATGTGGACAAAACCAAGTGGGGGTGAAAGGAAGGGAGGGAGATGGGGATGGCTGCAGTGTGGGGGGGAATAGTGGAGGATAAATGCAGACAACTGTACTTGAACAACAATAAAATAATTTAAAAAGAAAACTCTTGTGCAGTGTTAGCGGGAATGTCAATTGGTACAGCCACTATGAGAAACAATATGGAGAGTCCTCAAAACAGTAAAAATAGAACTACCACATGATCCAACAATTCCATTTCTAGGTATTTATCTGAAGGAAATGAAAATATTAGCTCAACAAGATATCTGCACAGCCATGTTGTTATAGCACTATTTAAAATATACAAGATATAGAGACAACCTGTGTGTTCATCAGTGGATGAACGTGGTGGTACATATATACAATATACAATGAGATATTAGCCATAAAAACAAAGGAAATCTTACCATTTATGACAACATGGATGGACCTTGAAGGCATTATATTAAGTGAAATAAGTCAGACAGAGAAAGATAAATATCATATGAACTCACTTAGATTCTTAAGTGGAATCTAAGAAGAAGAAGAAGGGAAAAAAAACTAAGCTCATAGACAGAGAACAGAGTAGTGGGTGTCAGAGGCAGGGGCCTGAGGAGAGCAAAATGGGTAAAGATGGTACAAACTTTCAATTATAAAATAAGTCCTGGGGGTGTAATATACAGTATGGTGATTATAGTTAATAACACTGTATCATATATTTAAAAGTTGCTAAGAGAGTAGATTTTAAAAGTTCTTATCATAAGAAAAAGAAAAAGAAAAAATATATAACTATATGTAGTGATAAATGTTAACTAGTCTTACTATGGGTTATTATCCACATATATAAATATATATAATCATTACGTTGTATATCTAAAACTAACATAATGTTATATATAAATTATATCACAATATAAAATCTCCAATAATTTCTGCTTGTTTACCTTGACTTTATATGGTGAAAAGTTCAGTCCTACTAGATAACCAGTTAAATAATCTATACAAATTTTCTACATAAGGGTTTAGTGAATAATATTTCTACAATAAAGGTTGTGGTTTAGAAATTTTGAAATGATTAGAACCACATTTAAATGTAAATATAAAAAATAGCCTGATGAAATAATGTATATCATGAAGAGGCAGAAGGATTATGTCCTAAAGGTAAGAATGCCTAAATTTGAGTTTTATATCTGCCACACATAAGCAGATCTTTGGGATTTGGAGATGTCTTTTGGCAACTCCAAGTTTTTTATTTTTATCTGCTAAAAATGATAAGTGTAACTCTGATGTCTTCAAAATGGTGTTGTTAAAAAGATCAAATGGGTTGATTATGCATCCAAAAGTTTTGTAAAGCACTATAGAAAATCAGAAATACAGTATTAAGATGTTTGCAAAAAAAATGCAAAGTAATATTTCATTTTTTTGTTTCATCCAAACTGGAGTAAACTGGAGAGGTTTATAATGATATTTTGTGTGTGTGTCTGTAGCCTTAATTTATTTTATTGAACCTTTGACCCACAACTCAAATTTCAGATAACTATATTTATTGTCTCATCTGGTTTTCATAAGACAATATTGTTTATAGGATAGCATGCATGCATCCACCCCATTAATTATTTTAATCAGGACTTCCGGCCAAGATGGAGGAGTAGATAGATATGCTTTGCTTCCTCACACAACCAAAAGAAGGACAACCAATTTAAAAATAAAAAATATCCAGAACTGCCAGAAAACTCAAACTATATGGCAATCCAAAAACCAAGGAGTTAATGAAACAACATTCATCCAGACCAGTAGGCCGTGCAAAATAGGGCAGCTGGGGTGTGGGAGGAAGGAGACACACTGCAAGTTGGTGGTGAGCAGACCAGGCAGTCCCACCTTCATGTGCAGATAAGCTGAGAGGAAAAACTGGGGACTGACAGACTGCATAACCAAGGGTTCCAGCATGGGAAACTAAAGCCTCAAAAACCTCTGGCATTAAAAATCTGTGGGGGTTGTGGCACTGGAGGAAACTCCCAGCCTCACGAGAGAGTTCATCAGAGAGAACCACCCAAGAATCAGCTCCAGAAGGGCCCAATTTGCTTGTGGGTAGCAGGGGAAGTAACTGAAAGGTGAGCAAGAGCCAAGCAAGTGGCATTGTTCCCTCTCTGACCTTTTCCCCACATACAGCACCAGAATCACAGAAGTGGGTTGCTCTGCCTTGGTGAATAACTAAGGCTCTGCCCCTTACAATGTAACAGGCAAGCTAAGAAGAAGAAATATAGCCCAAATGAAAGAACAAATTAAAACTCCAGAAAAAGAACTAAGCAATGAGGAGATACTCAACCTATCAGATGCAGAGTTCAAAACACTGGTAATCAGGGAATAAGAAGCATAATTGGTAGATACAAAATAGATAAGGGGAGGTTAAGAAAAGAATACGAAATGAAGAAGCCAAAGGACTTATATGTATAAGTAATGGACATGGACTAAGGAGGAGGGGCAATGCAATAGGGTGGGTGGGTACAGGGTGGAGGGATATAAAGGGGAGAAAAAATGGGATAACTGTAATGGCATAATCAATAAAATATATTTAAAAATAAAATATAATGAAAACAAATTTTGATCATCTGGGTTTGAGGAAAAGTATTTTTCTCTCCATAAGAACTATTATAAAGTCATTATCATATGAAGAGGTGATCAAACGGTATGCAAACACAAAAGAGAATAAAGTGTCATAAGGATGTTTCAGCAAGTTAATTTATAAAAATAATGTTGTTTGAATTTATAATATTTATGGTATTTCTCATTTGTGACTTCTTTCCTTATTCTAAATAAATATTCTGTTTTATACCTAAAAAAAAAAAAAAAAAAGAATTTTAATTCTAGCCAGTGTGTCTCAGTTGGTTGGAGCATCATCCTGTACCAAAATGCTGTGGGTTCAAATCTCAGTCAGGGCGCATAGCTAGCTTGTGGATTTGATCCCTGTTTGGGTCTTATAGAATTCCCGGTCTGGGTATGTACGGTGGGCAACCAATCGATGTTTCTCTCTCTCACATCGATGTTTCTCTCTCTCCCTTCCTCTCTTCCATCCTCTCTTTCTAAAAAGCAATTTAAAGAAATGTCCTCAGGTGAAGATTAAAAAAATAATTTCAATCAGCTTCCTAACGTGTTAAGGTGGGTGTGTGGGAAAAGGTATACTAGATACAGATTTTTTACTTTACTAGTAAAACATTTACTAAATATCTTCTAGGGAAAATATAGAGAGGGCTATTCTACCAAAATTTAGGATGGCCATCTTCAAATATAGAAAAACTTTAAAAAAAAAATAAAAAGAAACCAAACTTGAAAGATAATCAAAGAAAAGCCTCCAGAAAAGTCTTTTCTCCATCCAGTCAAGGATACACTGAGAGCTTGCTTAAAAGAGAGAGGAAAGAGCTATTAGGACAACAGGAATTGTTGATATGAAAGATTGTAAGAATGGCGTCAAGGGAGTAAATCAGCCAAGGAAGATAAAGCACAAATGTTCTTAAGCGAGAGAGAAATTGAAAATGCTTACAAAAAGAGAGAAAGCTAATGAGCTAGGGGGGCTTCAAACATCCCTAAGGTTGCATGTTAAAGAAAGAGATATTTATGTCCGTGTCTATCCCTGCCACTAGATTTTTAGCTCCTTAAAGCAAGATGCTGTATCTTATTCATACTTGTGTCTCCCAGAGCAACTACCTAAGTTCCTTGTTCATAGAAGGTACTCAGTGGGTATTGAGTTGAATTTCAATAAAAGTTACCTGTATTATACCAGCAGGCTATGAAACAGTGCTAAGAATGAAGTCAGACAAATCTCGGTAAGTATATACTAGCTTATTTATTCATTCTACAAATTCTTAATGAGAACCATGTTCTGGGAAAGCTCTGAAGAAAGAACAATGGATCATATGTTAGGTTTGTTTTTCTTTACAAGAATATGATCCACATCTTCCAAGTTTAGCATTAGAAAACTTTCTTGATAATCAAGAGATAGTTGGACCACGTGGCCCTGCCTTTTCCCCCTAACTTTCCCTAGCCATTGGGATATTTAAATGATTGACACTGAGACAACTGTACTGGGATGGGGGACTGGAGGAGGTGCAGATCCTCCTTTTGGCACTACCCCTGCTTCCTGTAATCCAGCTAAAATAGTTATTTAAGATTGGGAGATACCAAAAGGTAAATAAATGTAAATAATAGCATGCATTTGGATAATCTGGGTTGAAATTATACCTTGTCTCCAAAGCTCATGTGCTGCAGGGGAGTGGGGAAGGGAAGAAAATTATAAATCAAAGAGGTGGAGGTAGAACAGGGTATAAGGGTATAAAGGGGCTAAATGGTAATGAAAAAAATATAATAAAAATAAATTATTTAAAAAACCCCAAAGAGATCTTAGCTATGTTCTTCTTCTTGGTTCCCCGTACCATATGGTGGATCATGGGAATCATCTAGTTATCTTTAATGGTTATTTTTCAAGAGTACATTTTCAAACATTCTGACTTGACCTTTGGCGATCCAATCTCATTTTATATCTATTTTGGGCCCACCCGCTCAGTAAAACTTTCCTGTCTGAGGACTAGCCTCTTTCCTTGGCAGTTATCAACAAGAAAGACCTAGTGCTTCAGGCTGCATGAGCTGAAAATTCTCACAATACACACATAGTAACTGAATAGGTGCGAAAGTTAGTCTATACCATGACAGTACTATACTCTCCAGTTTCTTCTTTCATTTCCCTAAATAGGGAAATGGGCTCTGTATCTATTACAGTAATAAGAATAATATAAAACAAAGTTTGTTAATTGTGTCTAGCTAACCAAGTTCCACATTCATATCACAGAGGGGGGAAAAAACCCCTGTGTATACACAAGTTCAAAATTTGGCTCAAAGCGCTCTGTGAAGGGAAGGGAGTTATGGTGGAAAGATAGAATGGAAAGAGAAGCTACTCTTTTCAAATGTCTCCTATGTGCTAGTATAGTTTTAGCAAAACTCACAAATATCTCATTGGGTCTTCACAACAACCCTATGAATTCAGCTCATCTTTTAGATGTGGAAACAAAACACAAAGGACCTAAGTGAGGAAGTCAGTTCATGTTTAGCTTATAATTATTGTGCTGAATTGGATTGAACTCGGCTTAATGTAGTCACTCAATAGATCTTTACTGCGAATTAACTATGCACAAGCATTACAATACATCATAGAAGAAACAAATTACTTCCACTCTAGTAATGGATAAAAAACAGTTCACTAATGAGGATATCTTTCATATCCACTGAAATAATATTTTCAGATGACAACAGTAGGGTGAATGCAACCATCCAGTGGTTTAAAAAGTGAATGTCTGGTGAGAAAAAAGAGGTAATAAACATGTAATAGTATACTCCCTGGACATGTTCGTTCAGGTTAAAAATTCTCAAGCTGTTTAAAAATTGAACTTGCTCAGTTATATTGAGTCATTCATTCAGAGACAGCCTGAGGGCTGGGACATTAATTAGAACCAATTGTAGCAGATCCAAATCTAACACAGATCTCCACTTTAAAAGGGGGGGTGGGGAGTGGGGAAGAGCTTCTTGTTCCCAGAAAAGAATTGTTTCAGAAAGATGAAAAAGAAAGGACAATTATGAGAGGAAGTTGCATCAGAAGGCAGGAAAAGAATGGGATAGAAACAAATGACTACGTGGACTTGAACATCAGTAAGACCTGGATTTGGATCCTGGTTCCTTGAAGAAAGTTACTTGACATCTTTGAGCCTCAGGTTTATCATTTATAAAATGGGGGGAAATAATACTACCACTTATGGTGATTATAAATGTTAAATAAGAAAATACAAATAAAATGTCAATGGGGCCTTGGGAGCTCTTAGTAAGTGGTTCCTATTATAATTATTAAGTGATTTCAAGAGACAGCATCCTTGAATTTAGTGAATAGTTAGTAATCCAATAGTGCCATATTAATTTAATGAAAGGCTAAGCAATGTTTAAAATATATTTTACAACAGTGGTTCTTAACTAGTGTGTCCCCATTCATGGATGGGGGTGCATTTTGAGAGTTTGCAGGGACGGTTTTTGGACATCACAGTCATGCCAGTAGGAGTGGGAAGTGATACTTCCCACTAAGAGAATCTCCACTAAGAGATTAGTGGACAGGGGTTGGGGATGCTAGAAATTCTAGAATTCTCAAGGAAGTCCTGCACATAAAAACATGCAAGTGCTCTACAGTTCTATAGCATTTTGATAAAAGAATTTATGTTTATTTCAGTTGGAGAATTATAGACGTATATTGTTTGAGTTCCCAGGAATCAGATAAGAAATGAAATATGAATTCTAATTCTGGATTTATTATTTAAGCCAAGTGATTTTACTTTTATGAGTCTATTTATCTGAAAAACATGAGGCTTAAGATACACTGTTATTAACACAAGATTTACAGCTTTCTGTTTCTTTAATTCTAAATAAAGGCTGCTGATTATTGGTTCAGGCAATGCTTCCCCAAGGGTGCTTCACAGAGCAGTGATAGGTTACGACATGGGTCCCTAACCCCCACCCATAAACCAGTACCAGTCTGAGGCCTGCTCGGATCCGGGCCTGGAGCAAAGCTCTCCTGAGCTCTGCCTCCTGTCGCCCAGCTCCCCACATCCATCCACAGCAGGCAAGCTGCCCCTCACCAACCCCATGACAAAAAAGTTGGAGATGCCTAGGTTAGGACATTTATGGGTATAAGAAAATGGGGTTCTGTGGCCAATGTACCTGAGGAAAAAAACTGGGTTAAATGAAGTTAAACATGTTTCTGTAGGTAAGACATTTCAATTTCCTTGCTAAGCTTAAGAGTACTGTGAATTTTCAAGATTTCAAGAGAAGTATAGTGGATAGCATTTTTTTTTTGTATCTAAGATCACAAAACGTCCTCCTCTCCCTATATCCTGAAAATCCCATGAAAGTAGCTTTCTGCATAGCAGGTGTTGGGACACACTAATTTAAGATGATGTACATTTAATACAGTGTTTTAGAAAAGCTTATATTTTCAAAGGACTGAATCCCCATAGTTAATTTTCAGGCATTATAACAAGCAATGGAAAAATAGTTCTGTATAGCGATTTTCTTAAATCACATCATATGGTGAAATCCTAACTTGTAAGTTCAGGTTGACAGAAAGGAGGAACCGAAAGGTTAACAAAAGAACGCAAATTAAAATGTGTACTGAGCATGAGTCATTTCAGAACTACAGAGTGAAGGAGAGGTTCTTTTCAGAGCAAAAGATTGCTCTGTTTCAACAATGCTGTCCAAAAAAACCCATGTTTGGTTGACTAAATCAACATAATTAATTTTGAAAGATGTTTTTATTTTTTGCCTGTATTTCTTACAGTGCAAATTCATTAATAAATAGCTATTAAGAACAGCAACAACAAACTGTATGACCTCCAAGGAAATGAGCGTTTCCCTGTGATTTAACAGGCTGCATATGAGCAAAAGTGTAGGACAATAGCCATATTTTGCTGGGTCTTCATTTTACCACTGAATGCTGAACCTCCAGTCTTCTGCAAAATGCTTCTACCCCTCTCTCCTTAGAAAAACAGCTCAGTACAGATATAGAAAGAATGTAATATTACATATGGAAAATAAATAGGAAGAAAGATGATTGAAATATTAGAAATACTGTGTTTTCTTGATTATTTGGGGGAGATTAGGCCACCGATACAGATGGGCTAAAAAGTAGAGTAAAATTCTAGAAAGAACACAAATAACATTATTCCTGTTGCAGAAAAGAGCATAATTTCTTTAATGATTATTTTAAAAGTCAGTTAGTAGAAGTTCACTAAATTTGTTTTGTGTGGGTGTGTCAGCAGTTGGTATTAGTTTTTAAAAAAACTAAATGTTTGACATTTAAAGTTACTTTAGATTATACAAATCTCACATTTCAAAATGTAAATTATTTAATGAGTAGAATATCTGTTGAAAAATTTTATCACCTAGTTTATTTGCCCTAACATACAGTGTGTTTCCGGACCAGTTTCCTGCACAGGATGGTTTATGAAAACTAATTTTAATAACATACCAAGTAAAACTTAATCTACTATCAAAATAAAAACTAAACTAAATAGTCAGATAATGGATTCTAAAACCAGGTTTAGGCTTAACAAACATATAAAGTCCTTAAAGGCATAAACAATACTGAAGTATATGTTTTACCAAACACTGATTAAGTCTTTACATGCACAACTCATTATCACTCTAATCCGGGGTCCAAATTCAGGACATTTATTGTGAGTCAACCCAGTATCATGTCTTCCGATAGGAGGCAACATGACAGGTAGAATGTACTCATGATGTATTCTAGCCAAATACATATGATTTGAATCCAACAAACCTTTGGATATAACACCCAGTTTACAGAAAGTGCAGGGGACTGTGGAACAAACTAAATGATAACACAAGGAAGCAAGTAAACAAACCAGAAAGTGTGACATTCTTTAGATCAATTGTTCTGGTTTCTTCAGGAAGTTGGGATCATAAAATAAAAGTACAATACTGGATGAAGAGAGTCTCATTCATATTAATTGCATGTATTGTGTGGTCCTAAATGGGAGGCTTGCTCAAACTAGCTTTAAAGGACATTTTTGTGTCACTAAGAAATTTTTAAAACTACATTCTGTGTTAGGTAAAATAAACATTTACTAAGATAGATAGGTAGACATCATCAGCTGATAAACAGCAAGTTACAAGACAGTATATATGGTAGGAGTTCGTTTAGTTTTGAAAAATACACAGAGAACCAGAAAAAATACACCATTAGATGTTAAATATAGTGGATATACGTTTTTATTTTTGCTTGTATTTTCTACAATGTAAATTCATTAATAAGGGGCTGTTAAGAGCAACAACAAAATATATGACCTTCAAGGAAATGACAGTGTCCCTGTGACTTACCAGGCTGCATATTACCAAGGGTATATGACAAAACCCAAGGTGTGCCAGGTCTTGATTCTGTGAGTGAATGTCTCCAGTCTCCTGCAAAATGCTTCCACCCCATGCCACTCCTACCCCCCTACTTCTCCACCAGTCACATATTTCTGGGATTCTTTCACAAGTTGAAAGTAAGTACTTCTTGTCTCCTAAAGACAGGAAAAGAAAAAAAAAAAAAAGACTTCAGCTTCTCACCATACCCTAGGAGGTGTTGGATGAAACTCTTTCTCTGTTGGGCCCCTTACTCACTAGCGCCCCAGGAGGGAAGAGTGGCCAACCTGATGGGCTCTAGAGCTTGACATTTACTGAAGCACAATTTACTGATGGGTAGGTTGCTGGGTCCCAAGTGCAACTCTGCACTTTTTTCCCCACACCAGATGGGGTAGACTTCGTGTCTAGTTCCAATATGTTAGCTGGGTATCAGTATGTTAGCAGAACCTCATTCGTGCCTCCCACCATGAGGCCACGGCCTACCACCCTCTCTCTGTTTCACCTGTAGCTGCCTGTCCACCATTCTCTCTCTTGCTGTTTAAGCTCCTCACAGGTGATGAGATAAGTCAGTCAACAGCTATCTTCATTTCTGTGGGAAAGAATCCCTTACTTTGACCTCAGCCCAGTAGTGTAGCTAGTTCAACAGTCTCTTCAGCAGTGTGGACGTATTTTTAGAGGCTATATTCTAAATGTCCTTTGTTGACAGGGAAAAATTCCAGAAAGATATACTTGGTTTCTGAAAGTAATATAAAAATTCTTCAAGTAGCAAATTTACAGCACACGAAATATCAGTTCCTAACAAGACTTTACAAAAGTTATGGTACAATACATGCTTTTACAGTAACATACCAGATAGTGAAATCTTGATAAAATGTACTATGTATTTCTACCGCTTTGCTTTTTTAGGCACCTCTTCTACTTCTGTATTAAATGTGTTGATATTTTAATTAAAAGGCATATAATAAAAATAAAAACAAAATAAATCCAAATGTTGAACATCTATATTTTTTGCAAATTTGGAATTTCATGGAAATTTCTTATCTAAAAAATCATCCTCATAGCAACTAACCATAACTTTACTAACAGAGTCACAATCTCTAGCTTATTCTTGCTACACAGAATTGCAAGTTGCCGTGAAAAACAAGAGACCAGAAAAACAAAAGCATATCCTTCCTCAATGCTTTTAGCATGAGAACAGAATCACGTGTGGTGTTTTTGCTGAAGCAGTTATGTGTGTCAACCTGTGTACTCACATATATTCTTCTTCTATCCACCAAAAGCATTGGTCAGGTAAAAACGTTAATTTAATTTATCAGACAATTATAAATACTGCACTATAAAGGAAGGAAGAAAAAGAGTAAGGCAGGTGGATAGGTTAGTTCTGGGGAACAGATTAGGTTGTACTATCAGAAAACAAGGCATTTTATCTGATAATGAAGAAATTCATTACAAGTAGAGAGCCAAAACAGATATACTTTTGACCAGTTATTTGTCTTATTGCAACAACATAATCACAAAACAAAGTGATACATAACAATTTTTGTTATTATTTTCCATAATATTTTTACTTGATTATGTTCATCTTTAAGTTGTTTGGAGTATGTGATACCGTGTTTTTATTCCTCTATTTTTGATAGATCAGGAAGCTGAGAAATGAAGATCCCGGCAAACTGCCAAAGGTAGCAAAACTATTTAATGACAGAATTGGTCATAGAACACATCATTCCTGCCTCCTCATCCAGTAAGAACAGATCTGTGTACTTCCACAATTTTTTAAGCTAGGTTACTCTGGTTTGTAAAGAGATTACTTGAACTAAACACATGCTTTGAGTACTTTCTAGTTATGTCTTTTCCTTATGTCAATGTATTTTGTTTTTATGATTTTTTTTTTACTGCTGATAAAATCTTACAGAAAGAAGCACAGTAGCTGCTCTTTGAAGGTAGCTTCGAAAATTTTATAATGTTAATATAAATCAGCAGAAAACTATACCCTATATTTATTAATTTAGACAAGAAACATTGTCGCCTATTGTCAGACTTAACATTTAGTATTTCATTTGTTTTCATGCCAACCCTGCAAGTACATACATATTATACTTAAGTTTCAGAAGAAGTGAAGCAATTTGCCTGGGGCCATGTAGTTACTGGCAGAGCCAGAATTTGTATCCAGATCTGTCTTACTCCCAAAGCCACAGGATTTCTACTGCACCAGTTTACATGTCCTTCTCTCAAAGTGCTGTGGGTGCTCAGATGGGAAGAAAAATATATGTGATTGGGAGAGGGATCAGATAAGGTTTCAGGAAAGAAGGAGCATTTGAGCTAGTGCTTGAAAGTGTACTTGTTTTGATCATGTGGGAATGGAAGGTTGAGAAGTGGAAACCAAGAACAATGTGAACAAATGGACAGGGAGAGAAAGTCAGTACATGCAGAGAACAAGTTTGGATGGAACCTAGGGTAAGAAAAAGAAATGTATTACATTAGCAAGGTGTTTGAGTTTATAGAGATCCTTGAACAAAAGGCAGTGAGAGCCTTTACTAACTACCAGTGGCCTGGAAATAGAGGTATGAATATAAGACACACTCCTAAAATTTCAATGGTATCTGGATAAGTAGAATGACTCTTTTCTTAAGAGGAGTTTTCCCCCTCCTTTATTTTATAAAGAGGAAGGAAACCCTTCTACTCAACGACTCTGAATTTAAATGTAGATGGTGCTCTGGATATAAAAAACAAACTCTACCAACCTTTCATTAAGATAGATAGCTAGACAGATGAGATATTAAATATTGGTTTCTAAAATCAGGCCATGAAAGTTTTATTGAAAGTGTCTTGCTTTAATTTAGATAAACATAATTATAAGTTTGCCTTACCATGGTAAAACTTTTAGTTATGAAGCTCAACTATGAGACTCATCAGCCACCTGATGTTGAAGAATTGGATTGTATCTATGCTGCACCTATACCGAGGCTGCCCACTCGTTTGTTTACTGTGGCAGTGTGTTTAACTAAAACATTATTTCCAGGCTTCCCTATCAGCTGGCTGTGTCCTGTCATTAAGTACTGGCCAACAAAATCTAAGTAAATATTTTTTTGCATGGGCCTTCCAGGAAAGTGCTTAGTGGTAGGGGTGATTTTTGTTCTGCCAGTAAAAAGGATGTGATAGCTGGAATCCCAATGGCCATAATATCTCTGCTAACCTCTTTGGTGCCTTTGAACAGAATAGAAAGAAGACTGATCCTTGCAGATGAATTAGAAAAAGTTCCTCCTCTGTGTATACACAATACATTACACTATACAGACCCCACTCACTTTTTGGTCTGGTGCCTTTGCAGTAAACAAACTGCACAACCATATGAGGTGGCCCTGACAGCCATGCTAGACTACAAGACAGGAAAGGAAGGCATGTTCTAAAGGTAGCAAAGCTAAAGAGAGAAGGAGACAGGTCCCTCTTGACCATGGATATGCCATATCAGCCCTGAATGGGCTACTTCCAGACTTCTTTTGCATTAGAAAAAAAAATTTTGTTTGTCACTTATTTCTGATTTCTTTCACTAGCAGCTAATTGCTAGTAAATTAAGAACACATGTCATGTTTTGAGAAGTGCTACTATTAATTACTTAATTAAACAAATGTTCCTTAAGCATTATGTATCAGATACTCTGTAATATGCCAATAAAGACAGTTTACAATCTAGGATGTGAAAGACACATGTGTACTTACAAAGATAATTACAGTATACTGTAATATGGTTGTTCAGTCTCCATACTGCACAAAGGTAAGTATGTGGCTAAGAGCTGAGTAGGGGCTGTGCTTTGATAGACTGCATTCACCAGAGGGGGATATCTTTCTCGTACATCATCATAAATGGATGCCCCTTCTTAAAGACTAAGATTCAGCCAATAATAATGCCTTATTGTTGCTTAGTTCAGTAATTTCCAAACTTATTTTAGTAGCAGCTAGCCTTCTTTGAAAGAACTGTCATGAAGAAACACGTACGGATGTTTTGGTTTTAGTGGTCTAACTCAAATTAGTTTAGATGTACAAAAGAATTTACTAATTTATTTATACTTCTTGTAATGGAGGTGGACACAGTGGGCTAAGGAAATAAATGGCAGGGCTCTTAAGGAAGGCTTCACGAGGAAGTGATCCTCGAGCTAAACTTTAAGGGTAATTTCAAGTAGACAAAATGAAAAACAGCATACTATGCTGAAGAAAGAGCAGGTATGAAGATATCTACAGAGAGCATGTCCTGTTTCAGAAATGAGAAGTAGAGAGAAAGGCTAGTAGTTAAGTGGCTACAGGTGGGGGTGGTAAGAGAGACAGTTTATTAAGAGACATACCTGCTTGTGAAATTAGGTTTTAGTTTACAAATTATAGGAAGTCACTGAAAGATTTTAAAGAGTAGAGTAATATGAATAGCATAAATTTTAGGAGGATGTTGGGATTATACTTTATCTCAGGGATACATTAATAGACAAAATGCAAGAGCTCACGCAAAATGTGGCAGGCTGACTTAAGAGAGCAGTACATTGAAATGGAGAGAATCAATTAATGAAAATATTTAGTAGATCAAACTGTTAGATTACGGTGAGGATGCAAGAGAAAAGTTAAGGATGATTCCTAGGATTCTACACTGGGTGATCATTCATATGATTGCATGACCATTAGCAAGGTGGTACAATTTTTAATGAGAGAGGGTCACACAAGGTCAGTAATAGATAATCAGCACAGTTTAAGATATACTGATCTTGAAATACGTGCAATATGTGCAGACTGACTCTAGGTGGACATACCCAGGAGGAAATTGACAATATAGATCTGAATGTGTGGTAAGAACTCTGAATTAGAGGTGTAGATTTGGGAGTAGTAACTGTAAAGATGTACAAGCATACCTTGGAGATATTGAGAATTTAATTCTAAATGACTTTAATAAAGTGAGTATCGCAATAAAGCAAGTTGTAATCTCTTGCTGGTGGAGGGTCTTTCCTTCAATTTGTAAAAAATGCAACGTCTATGAAGTACAATAAAGCAGAACACAATCAAATGAGGTATGCCTATAGTTAAAATTTGTATATCTGGCTAAGATTCAAAGAGTGTGCTTGGAACCAATATGAAAAAATGTGATTGGCTCAAAAAGGAAAAGAGGTCTATTATGGCCTCCATGCTGCCAAATATCTTCCCACTAAGCAGTCAGTGTCTGATATTGCCATTGTTGTGATTTATTCCTTAGGTTAAGGTTGTATCTCTAAGTAATTGCTTCTTAAAAATACCTTTGGGACAAATTAAATAGACAACAGAGTAGTTTAATGAAGAGAAAAAACTGAGCTAGGTATCCAGAGATCAATTTCTACCACTGACTTAGCCATTGACTGCCTGCATGATGTTCAGCAAGTCAACTTGCCTTAGGTTTCTCCTGTGCAAAATGAGGAAGACCAGGTGACCTTCAATGTTTGGTAGACTGAGATTCAACCAATAATATTGTGCTACTGTACTTTAGTTCAGTGATTTTTCAAATGTACTTAGCAGCAGTTAGTGTTCTTTGAAAGAACTTTCCTGCAGAAACACAATGTGTTAGGATATATTGGTTGCCGAGGTCTAAATCAAGTTAGTTTACATGTAGAAGAAAATTTACTAGTTAATACGTACTATGTGAAGAGGTGCAGCTGGACCCCATGGATGGCTGGAACCTGAGACTGGTGCATCACCAGGACTTGCTCTCTACACTTCTCATCTCTGTGGGATGGCTTCATTCTACACAAGGTAGTATGTGGCCACTGGCCAGTCTCAGGACTTCCCTTTTCCTTCCTTCTTGTTTCAGACTACCATTATGATGGAATAGCCTTTCCCCACTTTTTCCCTGAAAACATTCTGTGATGCTTGCTTTGGCTTGAGTCATATTGCCCACCCTGCAGCCAAGAAGTTGAGGGACTCTCATGAGCTGTAGTTGGCACTAGAACTGCATGCTTATAGTATAGGCAGAAATAGTTTCCTCAAAGAAAAGGAGTATTGTTCACAGAAAAATGAAAGTTACCAGGCAGACAGATGGTCAATATGTAAAACAGCTAAAACAGAAGCTTTTCAACTAAGGTCCCACCTATATGGTCCCCTTTGAGTACCCTAGGTGGCTTCTGAAGCATACCTTTGAAGATCCCACCAGGATCCTTGGAATATAGCATTAAAGTAATGGATTCTATTGATTGGTTAGCATGCCAGGTGCCTGCAAGTCCTTGACAAATGAAAGCACTAGATATTTACTGAGGCTGGTGGTGTTTCTACCAAGTAGAAAATTCCTGGAAGACAGGGAAATACTACAAAGAGTGGTTCTGATGTTGATGGAGTTGGAGTGGACATTTTGAATATTCAGGGATCAAGAGGATTGATCCTGGAGTAGGGATCAATCCTCTTGAAAGAGTAGGCAGGAGGGCATCAAGATGAACTTTGCCTACTTAGAGAAATAATAATTTTCTCAAATTTGAGAAAATTTGAGAAAATTATTATTTCTCAATTCTCAATCTCATTTTATCTAAGGCTAACATATCATATAGCACACTATTGATAATGGTGGGAAATGTCCTTATTTAGGTAAGATAGTGGGATGGCCCTTGATGTCATCCGCAGTCATTTTAGAGAAAGGAACAAAGGGTGAGCTGATGGAAAGAGAGTTGATGGACCTGGAAAGGGACAGAGGCAACAAGTGAAGCCACTTTTCCTGGACAAATATACCCATGGTAGAGGGTAGCTCAAAAATATTAGAAATAAAGTAAAGGGGATATAGGGAGAGAGAGAAAGAGGACTAAGATGAGTAAAATATGAGAATATAAAGAGGAATGTAGTTAAGTAAAATGTAGATACAAAGCCCTGTCAGGAGTCTGGGACATAAAAATTCAAGATCATTTTGAATACTTGTTTAAAAGTTGTACTAATGAATGTTATGTAAATTACATTTAATTATTTTACCAGTTATCCCTTACTGAATAATTTAAATGTGATACTTTTTTGGAAAAGTTATATAGCTACCAATATAAAAATGTATATTGAAATCAGCAAAATCAAATTTAATTCTTTATCAAATAGTAATAATGTTCTTAAAATTTTTTAAATCCTTGCTTTTTGAGCAAGTTTTTCAAAGCTCAGAAAACAGACAAAAGGAACATAATTACAAGAGATATAGATCCAGCTACCTGTGCTATCTATAGGAAAAACATGAAGAGATTAGATTTACTCAGATCAAATATTAATTGCTAATTTGGAAAAGACACAGGTCATTAGAACATGAAGCACTTTTTTTTAATTCAGAAGGAGTCAACCAATTTTGTAATAATATAAATAAACATAACTGTTGCTTCAGAAAAAACTGTATCTACACAGCAGTGCTATTAAACCAATTTGATCCAAAGGTCTTACCTAAGCCAGAAGTTTTCACTTGTATAAATTGCTTCTTTAAAGATATTTTCTTATTGTGCTCTTACTTTTAATCTTAATTAAAAATTGTAATACCTGACAAACATGGAAAATTCCTATGAAATATGAAAAGGTTAAAATGTTGTAAACATTGATTTACTATAAAATTGCTTTTTAAAATGGCTTAAGTGTTACTCTTCAGTTGGAATGTCTTAAATTGGACTATTAGAGGAGAGAGGTTTTTGTTTTTACATCAGTGAAGTTTTCTCAGTATTTTCATGGTGCCAAAAAACTATTTGAAATTATTATTTCTGAATTCTCAATCTCATAGCAAATGAGTAAAACAAAAATCTACTTTTGGATGATTTAATATGTAAAAGTATTGTTTTCCTTTTGTTTTTGGTGAGTCAATTCATTTGCTATGTATTGCATACAAAACATCCCTGAGAGATTATCTTTAACCTGCATTCAATTGACCTTTTTATAATAAATTCCTCTATGCTTAACTCTATATGTCACAATTACAATTATTCAATGGATTGTGACTCAATTAGTATTTAAAACTTAAAGGCCAACAATGAACAGCCCCTATATAAATCTGAGCTTCAGGACCAGCAAACCTCACCATTTAATCAGTCCTTCTTCAACATCCACAAAGGCTCTCCCCTTGTCCCCTCTTGCCTCACTACTGCAGGTCAGCCTGTGAACATGGCAGGTATCTATCGCTCAAGTGAAAATGCCAGTGTTATCAGCCTTATCTTTCTGGGCATTGTTGTGACTATTAATGTTGTGTTACCTTTCATACTTTCAATTCTGGTTTGTCCTGTGAGAATTTCCTGTTTATGTGTCTGCTTCCCCTATGACTGTGAGCTACTGCAGAATAGGGACTACTTATGCTTATCTTTGTATCTCTGATGTTAAATACAATGTCTGGAGCATAATATTCCTTCCATAAAAGTCTGTTGTATATGAATGAATAGCTAGGAATCTGTATAGTTATAGATATTAGAAGAACCTTAAATCTGTGAGAATACCCCATCATCTGATATTTATTTCCCTCTTTTTTTCAACATTTGGTAGTAGTTCTCCTTGAGAAAGAGTGTTTGTGTGCCAAGGAGAAACGCTGTGGCAAGATGCTATTGAGGCAGGTTTACCATCCTGGCTTCCTGAAGTGACTTGTTTGGCCTTGTTGCTTATAAAGCCTAAGATTCATTATATGTCAGCTTAGACTCAAGATAGTTGAGAACGAATGGGACTTTTTCCAAGTTTAAGATCATTTTGACGTCTATTAGAGAAGCTAGTATGGGAGTGGTGTTGTTAGGGAGAGAAATAGAAACTTAACACAGGTGGAAAACGGAACAGCCTGAGGTCTGCTAAGCCGTTAAGGGGCTTCTTTGCTCATTCACTCACACTTCCTGGTAACAAAGATGAAAGTGGTGAAATTGTTCGTCTGCAATGATGGACTCTTTTAATAGTTGATCAGTTTTGGCTAAACGGTGATTTGCATTTTTACCACACCATTTTCCCCAGGAGTTTAAATTGGGATTTTTTGATTCAATAATAGGGCCTAACCTAAGATTAACTGCAACGAACACAACGTGCTTAGTGTGCTAATCACCCCTCCAGGAAAAAAAAAAAAAAAAAAAAACCTGAACACTGGTAATATACCCGTGACCAGCACTGGTAAGTACACAAGCCTGGAGCATGCATTGAGAAACAGATTGTGCAAAATTGCAACAGCAGTATTCTGTCTCTAGAGCTGGCAAGATTTTTTTTTTTTTTTTTTTGGACTGCTGGTTGTAACAGCTGAATGGAACTGACCCACAAAAACAAAATTAAGCCCCAGAAACTTAAAATGTCAAGGCCACATTCATCAAGTAAACATTAATATTTCTAGTTTACATTTTGATGTTTTCATTCTGCAGCCAAAGAAACGTGATTATATCGCGAGAAGGGAGAATGACAAAATAAATAGGACGTGATTATCGCAGAGCGTCACAGGTTCTTTTATTTACCTTTCGCTGTACAACCTACAGACATTACACATTTAAAAAACCCACTGAAGATGTCAGGAAACATTTCTGTCGCTCACTTCACCTCACCTGGCATCTCAGTCACCCAGATCAACGCTCAGCTTCTCTGTCAGCTTCTGGCGAACGTGCAGTAAACAGCGCCGAGTCCACGCACGAACGCGGGGGAGGCGGCTCGTCAGTCTCTCTCTCCCCGCACCATGCATTTGTGGATGTGGGTTTTTTAACATCCTACCAGCCTTCCCAGCTCAGCTCGACACTCAAGCAAAGAAAAGAGAGTAAGGAAACAGTAAAAGCAGAGGAAAAAAATAGTAAGAACCCCAGGCCGCCACACGCGCACGCGCACAGGACCAAATAAGGCGTCCAGGGGGCGTGGCCGAGGCGGGCCGATGGAGCTCCGCCTCCTTCCCCTCACCCCACCCCTCCGCTCAGGGGAGTGACTGACTCCCGCCAGGCCCTCCACGTCAATCAATCCTTCTTCTCTCACTCCCTGCACCTTGTTATTAATCTCAATACGGATATCGCGCGGACGCCTCTCCCCCGGCCCTCGGGGGTGTGAACGTGTGTGAGAGCAAAGGCACCGAAAGCTGGCGTTTCTGTGTAGCAGCCTCGGCCCCGGCAGCAGCAAGCGCAGCAGCAACCCCCGCAGCGGCGGCAGCCTCAGCGCCAGGAGGCCAAGGCCAAGGCCAGGCTTTGCGCGGCTCTCGTAGTAGTAGCCGCGGCTCCAGCGGCTGCGGGGCTCAGCTTCCTCCGACGGGGGCCTTCTCCTCGGCAGCCGCGGGACCTCTCCTGCGCGCCCAGGGTTACGGTCCCCGAAGCCCGGCAGCTCGGCCCTCGTTCCTCTCCCCGCCCCCGTCCGTCTCCTTCTAGCTCCCTTCAGCAGCCTTCCTCACCGCTGCCTCTGCGGTTCTTTAGGCGGCTCGGCCCGGCCCGCCCGCCCCGCGTCCCCTCCGGCCGGTGCCTCTTTCCCCCGGCGGGCTGCCTGCATGTCTTTGCTGCCCTCAGCCCCGCCGCCACCGCCGCCACCGCCTCCCCCGCCGCCGCAGCACCAGCACCAGCCGCCCCGCCGCCGCCGCCGCCGTCGCCGCCCGGACCCCGGCGCGCTGAATGCAGGTGAGCAGAGGGCGCAGGCCCTCCGGGCCCCCGCGCTTTGCGCTCCCGCGAGCCCGAGCCCGAGCCCGGGTCCAGACCCTGCCAGCCGCGGCGGCCGCCCTCCGGGGCGGAAGGGAGCGAGGCCCGCCCGTGGGTGTTTGTGTTTGCGTCTGCGGCCGCGGCCCCGGAGGGGAAGCATCTGTGGGGGCCTGGTGCGCGCGCGCGCGCGTGTTTGTGTGTGTTTCCCCTGCCGCGGGGAAATGGCTGCTGTTGATCCTCCTGGGCCAGAAGAAGAGAATGAGGTAGAGTGTTTTCGTACCTCCGGGTAGGATCGAGAGTGTTGGGAAGAGGAGCTCGTCCCCGGGGAGATGAGGTGGGAGAAGGACTACTGTGTGTGTGGGTTGCGAGTTGGGACTTTGGCGGGCGGGGAGGCGGCCTCGAGGAGCCGACAGCTAGTGGGTGTGTGTCGGGTGCGGGGCTGCCCCGCGTCTCTGTCGGAGGTTCCGGGTGTGGGTGTTGGGGGTGAGGGGCTTTCTCGCTCAGGGCTGGGGACTCTGGGGATCCGTGTGTCCGGGACCCTCAAGTGGCGTGTCCCTCCCCCTTTGTGGCCCGGACTCCGGAGCCTCGCAGCCGAGAGCCGCCCCTGCGGGATCCGGGCCGGGGCGGGTGAGTGTGTGTGCCGCACACTCCTAGCAGCCGGGCGGGAGAGCTGCGGGCCGGGGCCGCGCCTCCGTCCTCGCGGCCGCGGCAGGAAGCGCGCCGGCCTGCAGCGCGGCCTAACCGCCTCAGCACCCGCCCGCCGGCCTGCCTCCCGGGACGCTGGGCCGCGCGGGCCCCAGGCGCTGTCTCCGGCCTGGGCAGGTGAGGTCGGGGGCGGGACGTACTGATGGATGTTGCCTCCGCCGCCTGCGCGTCTCCAGAGGAGAGGCGAAGGCACATTTTGATGTCGGAACTGCAGGCTTCCCCCAGCCTAGCCGGCGGTGGGACCTGAGGGAAAGTGAATCAGAGCAGTAAATCTCGGGAATTCGGGTGTCGAGATCCCTTTTCATTCTTTTCTTAGGGCTGTGTGGAGGGACTAAGTGTATACTTTCATTTTTCGTTGCAAATACTTTGTGGTTGATAGTATGTGTGCATTTTTTTTTAAGATAAAGATTTTCTTGGAGGGTCTAGGGGAGAAATGGAGGCCAGCCTCCCGGTTCTCCCGTGTCGGTGAGATTGGATAGATTTTGTGCATTTGAAATTGTTTTATCCTGCCTCCTAGGGGGAAAGGCGTGTACTCGCCGAGTTTAGGCCTGTGAGGAAGGGGAAGTTCCCGGAGCTGTCATCCTCCTTAACTCCATCGACTATTTAGCTTAGGCTCTTTAGATGGATTTGTGTGCTGGCAGTTTAGCTGAGTTGTTTGTACACATTGGAAGCACAGCAGTACTTACCTTATTACCTCTAGTTATCTTAATTGCTAATCCAGATAGTTGTGCACAAACACAGTTTCCCTCAGTCTTCAAAACCTAGATTAAGCAGCCTCTATTGTCTACTCAGAGTACTCCCGAAAAGCTATTTTGAGACTGGTCTAAGTAAAACGCAACTCTAAAGAGAAATCTGCCAATAGAGAACAATGCATTTCAGAATTAAATATAATTGGTATTTGGCTAATTATTTGCTGATTTCTTTTTTCTACAACACTCTCTTTCTATTTGCATCTAGTTTAGCTCATCTAGCTAAAACCCTCCGGGTAAAGTCTTGATGTAGATTCGACCCTTGCAGGCCGTGCTCTGATAATAGCCAGACATTGGTCCTTTCTGAATCCAGTCTCACAAAGAAATGTTCCATGCTGTTCACTACGAAGTGGGGGTAAGAATGAGTGGCATGGGGAGGGGGTGGCGGAGAGCTGTTTTCTGTAACCACTACTGGAAAAACAACACATAGTTGAATGGAACAACGATTTGTTTTACAGACCTCAGAACTCTGCCTGCGCCATTTTTCTTAGCTATTTTACCTTAGGCAAGGTACTTAATGTCTACAAGCCTCTGTTTTCTCATCTGCAAGAAGGATAATACACTTAGAGTAAAGTTGTCTGAGGATAGAATGAGGAAACATATGTTTGGCATGTAGTAAGTAGATGCTTAGATAAATATTAGTTCCTCCTCCTGCAGACCTGACTGGGCATTGAAAAACATAAGTACAAATACTCATTTAATTACTGAGAGCAATATCAATGTATCTAAGTTAAAAATCAAAGCAATAAAACATTTCACAGTCCTTTGATATACATAAGATATATGTAAACAACTTTTAAAAATGTATTTTTAGAATTCTTTTTTTCTAGAAATGACTGCCATTGAAATACCTAGCGTATTAGTTTATAAAGACTAGATAGTCATACTTAATATTTTTTCATATTTTCAAATAGGCAATCTCTTAGCTTTGTTATTCTTTTTATGAGTTCTTGTTATGTAGTACTGGAAAAAAAATAAAGATGTATGTATCACATACATGTTCCAAGGCAATCAAGCATTAAAAAAGATCAAAGAACTAGAGTGTACTTTCTCTATATAGGTCCACAAAGTGTAAATGCCACAAAAAATTTCTGTGTCATTTGTTTAGTTTATGCTGACTGGTTCTGGTAAACAAAACCTCATGGAATATTTTCCTGAATGGAAGCAAAATATCTTCTATCAACTTTGAATAATTTTCCATTTTATTACTCTGTGTTGAGTAGTACAATAAATTGCTGTCCACTTAATTTTAATTGTGGAAAAAACAGTGACACGGAGTTAAAAAGGCAACACAGGTTAAATAAATTATTTGATTTTATTTATTTGCTTATTTATTTATTTTAGTGAAGGCAAGGTGAAGAGAATATGGGAGAAGTTTTATTGGTTTAAGTTTGCAGTATATTTATTTGCTAATGCCAAGTTTCCCAGTTATACTTCATATCATTATTATTTATATCAGCAATGTTGAGCTTTTAAAAAAATTCAGTAAAGCACTAAAATTTCAACTAATTTGGGAAGGATTTTTGGGAAGGATGATAGGGACAACATTATTAGAATGTAAAATTCCATGGTTTTGTTAAAAGTGAGTATATTATGGGTATGTGTGCATTTACAACAAATAAAATTATTTGCTATATAGTTACATGTAAAGGAAGAATTCTTACCTTAAAAATTGTAAATAATAATTCTTAAAAAGATTTTATTTATTTATTTTTAGAGAGAGGGAAAGGGAGGGAGAAAGAGAGGGACAGAAACATCAATGTGTGGCTGCCTCTCACATGGCCCTAACAGGGGGCCTGGCCTGCAACCCAGGCATGTGCCCTAACCCAGAATGGCACTGGCAACCCCTTGGTTCTCAGGCCGGCACTCAATCCACTGAATTACACCAGCCAGAGCTATAAGTGATCATTTTTAATACTTTAAAAATAATAAAATAAAGTTTGCTGTTAACTAGGTATTTGGTAGTGTTCACTAAATATTATAAATTGTAATATTTTAAAACACTTTATACTTTTTTCATTTGGGAAAGTTGAGGAAAAATTTCTCTTGAACTATGAATACAGATGATACTGAACTAATACATTAAGATATATGGATAGTAAAAAATTGTTAACAGTGGAACTGCCTATGCTATCATTGTTTAAATTAAAGAATTATGTTACATCAAAATCAGAGTGACAAATTGTTTAGATTTTAAAAAGTAGTGTTACTTAAATGGGCTTTTAAACAATCTTATCAAAATATCACCTATAAATGTCTTTAATTAGAGGGAATTGAAATACTTAAGAATTTGTGCATGTATTACTTTGGGTCATGCTAATTAGGGTAATAAATACACTCCAGAATTTCAGTGGCTTAACACATACATGTTTACATTTTGCTCACATAACAGTCCAGTGCAGGTGTGCCTAATTAGCAGGCTTGTGGCTTTCCTGCATGTGGTAACTGAGGGACCCAGACTTCTTATATCTTACAGCTCCACTATTCCCTAAGGCCTCTGAGCCCTGCCTATTACCCACAGACCGTTTCTTAAGAATACCCAGACTTAAAGTGACAAACATCGGCCCACATTTCATTGCTGAGAATTTGTCAGAGTCTTATTTGAATGCAAGGGGAATGGGAATGTAGTCTCTAGGGAATAGACAGCTTGGGGCTTTTGACGATATTTTAGATGATAGCATATATTTATGAAATTATGTCTAAAAATGAATTATAATACTTAGAAATTGCTTTCCATCTTCAAAGAGTAAAATTGTGAAGAGGGGAAAGAAAAGAAAAGAATAGAGCCAAAGGAGGAAGACGAGGGAACAGGAGCTTTCTTCTGTAAGTTTGAATGACAGGTGAATTTCAGCTATTTAAAGATAGAAATAGCTGAGAGAATATAATTACAATTGTATCTAATAACCTTTAATGAGTTTCTTCTTTACTATCCAGTTATTGATTGCGATCCTGATGTACTGGGTTCTGACCGATTGAGTTGTTTCTCTCTGTACTTTGAAATCAGTTGACTTTGAGTTTTAGTTTCTGGGGTATAGTTTCATGGGAAACACATTTTTGAATTTTCTTTTGCTCTTGAGATAGAACATTATAATTATTACTTTATACTTGAAGAAATATCTCTTAGGTGGACCTTATTATGTTTGTTTGCTGTGTTTGTAATTCTGAAGTCATTGTAATTAAGATATGTGAGCCTTAACCCAGAAAGAACAGCAAAATCATCAAGTGAACAACAAAGGCTTAATTATTAACTTGTGCTAGTGTTTCACAATGAAAATACTACAACTTTCTTAAACTGTACTAACATTGAACCTCTCATACATTAAATGCATTTTATTTCTGGACAATTTTATTTTTAATTGAACCACAACTTATTCTTTTACTTCTTAGGATTCTTGTAAAGTGAAACCTCAGCTCTATAGTTCACCTATACTTAATTTTATTCTGAAGAGTTTGGTTAGGAATATGGAGAATTTTATTTATATATATAAATATTAATATATTTATATTATTAGGTTTATATTATTAGGTTTATTTCTGGACTTCCAGTGTTATTCCACTGATATATATGATTTTCCTTATGCCAGTAAGTACTGTCTTGACTACTGTAGCTTTGTAATTGAAAACTGTGAGTCCTCCAACATCAGGTCTCTTGATATACCTATACTATATCTATGTATATTTGTATTTACCCTCAGGGAGACTTTTGAGTAGTCTGTAGTCTGGTTAACTTCTCCATGGTAAATATTTCTAATATTTTACATTTTGAGAATTAAAAACCTTATTTGAGGGTATGTTTTCTTCCCATTATTATGCTCAATTCTAAAGAAAAGTAAGAAGGAAGTAGAAGAAACCCTTGTGAAGCTTAGAGCTTGTGAATATAAAGCAGGTAAAGCAATTTAGTTATTTCAAAACAATAAACAAGTGCAAATCACTATAGTATAAGCTGTTTACAGACATTCTGAAAGGGAGTAACAAAATGGAATGAGCGGGTCAGGGACTACCTAAAGAAAAGTTTTATGAGATAAAATTCACTTACCATAGAAGTAGTTCATTTAAAATACATAACTCAGTAGTGTTTTGTATATACATTTGTATAGCCATCACCACAATTTTAGAACATTTTAATCACCTGAAGTGTAAATCCTGCATTCTTTAAGCATTAACTCTCATTTCCCCCCACCTTTACTTCTGATCAATCACTAGTTGGGTTTTTTTTCCCTGACTATATATTTACCTCTTCTGGACATTTCATGCAGATGGAATCTTAATATAATATGTAGTCTTTTACCTGGGCTTCTTTCAATTACTCTGTTTTCGGTGTTCATTCTTCTTATATACTTCATTCTTTTTATGGCTGTATAATATACCCTTGTATAGATAAAACCCATTTTATAAACTGATGGATATTTGAGTTGTTTCGCTACTGTAAATAATTCTGCAATGAACATTCATGTGTAAGTTTTTGAGTGTATAGTTTTTTTCAGTTCTTTTTGAGGATATGCTGTATCATATGGTGCCTTGATGTTTAAACTCTTGATGAATTTCCAGACTGTTTTCCAAAGCAGTCTCATCATTTCACATCTCCACCAACAGGGTGCATAAGGGCTTCAGTTTCTCTACTTCCTTGCCAACATTTATTATCTGTCTTTTTGATGGTAGCTCTCCTACTGGGAGTTAAGTAGCATCTCATTGTGATTTTGATTTGCATTTTCTTAATGATGCTGGGTGTCTTTTCATTTTCTGATTGGCCATTTCTGTGTCTTTGTTTGAGAAATGTGTATTCAGATCTTTTGACCATTTTAAAATTGTTTTTTATCTTTTTATTATTGAGTTGTAAGAATCCTTTGTATATTAATAGATTCGAGTCCCTTCTCATATATATAATTTGCAAGTCTTTCCCTGCATTCAATACTGAGTTGTCTTTTCACTTTTTTGATGCTGTCCTTTGAAGAACACAAGTTTTTAATTTTGATGGAAGTCTAACTTATTTTTTCTTGTGTTATTTGGGCTCTTGGTGTCATATTTAAGAAACCCTTTACTAATTTAATGTCACAATGATTTACCCTCCTGTTTCGTCCTGTGTTTTGTAGTTTTAGTTCTTACATTTAAGTCTTTGATCTATTTTGAGTTAATTTCTACATGTGGTCTGATGTAGGGAGTCTAACATTTCTTTGCATGTGGAACCCACTTGTCCTAGTACCTTTTGTTGAAGAGACTCTTTTCCAATAGCATTGTCTTGTCACTCTTGTCAAAATCAGTTAACCGTAAATGTGAGGGTTTATTTCTGGACTTGGAGAGTTATTCCACTGATCTATATGATTTTCTTTATGTCAGTAAGTACTGTCTTGACTACTATAGCTTTGTAATTGAATAGTGTGAGTCCTCCAACATTTTTTTTTTTTTTCAAGAAAAAAAATTTTTTTCAAGTTTTGGCTATTTTGGGTCTCTTATATTTTTATATGAATTTTAGAATTAGCTTGTTAATTTCTGCAAAGAGGCCAGCTGGGATTTTGATAGGAATTGTGCTGATCTATAGATCACTTTGGGAAGCATTTCCATCTTAATATTAAGTCTTCCTATTCATGAACATGGGATCTTTCCATGTATTTAGATCTTTATTTCAACAATATTTTATAGTTTTCATATTATGTTTTATAATTCTTTTGTTGCATTTATTCCTAAATATTGTATTCTTTTTGATGCTATTGTAAATGGAATTGTTTTCTTAATTTCATTTTTGAGTTGTTCATTGTAAGTGTATAAAAATATTTGTGTACAGATTTTTGTATTTTGCATCCTTATTGAACTTGTTTATTAGTTCTACTGGATTTTTAGTGGATTCTGTAGTATTTTCTGTATACCAAGGATCATGTCACCTGTAAATAAATATAGTTGTACTTTTCCAATGTGGAAGCATTTTATTTCATATTCTTGCCTAGTTGCCCTGGCTAAAGCCTCTAGTACATTGTTGGAAGAAGTGTCAATAGACGATATCCTTGTCTTGTTCCTGATCTTGGGGGGAGTGCCTTCAGCCTTCGACTGTTAAGTATGATGTTAACTGTGGGATTTTCATAGGTGCCTCTTACCATGTTGAGAAGTTCTCTTTCTAGTTTATTGGGTGTTTTTTATGAAGGGGTGTTAGGGTTGAGTTTTGATGAAAGTATGAAATATGGATTGGAAAAGTGAAGACTATGCCCATTAATGAGTGGCAGTAATAATGCTTAACTTGCTTAGGAAAGGACTAGCCTCCCTGTCCCTCTCTCCCCTCTTTTCCCTGTTCATATTCTTCCGCCCTTTCCTACTCCTTTAATGCTTTCTAATTGTCTTCCCACTGATCCATACACACATATGGTGGGCCCTTAATTCTTTACTGGAGATTTTCTGAATAATTCAGATTTCTTGAGCAATGGAGAATATTGGTTATTTTGAAAAAACTCTAACAAAAACAGTGTGGAGAATCTTGTTCTGATTACTTTGATAGCTAGTTTGGAAGGGGGAACACAGGAAGCCTGGAGATTACTAAATCAAAAATGAACTACTAATCATAGAATATAAAAGGAACACACCTTTGTGGTATGGTTAATGAAGAATTCCATGTTTGCTCTGAACCTAGCTGTCTTCTGACTTTTTTCCCAAAATATTTCAGTATCAACAGTTTTGTTTTGTGAGTTTTCTAAAAAATATTTAATAGCTTTCTTCTTAGGAAAACTTGCTCTACAAGGCAAAGGTATGTATGTTTCACTTGATGTGGTTATTACCCTCTGTTTAATTTTCGAAACTTTGTTTTTCCATGTGGCTACTTTCTGATTAGATAAATATTTTTAAAAATTTATGTTCTTGTCCTTCATGTTATGAGTCTCAGAAGTTAAATAACTTTGGGTTTAGCTACTAATGTCCTCTTAAGGCAGACTTGGAAAGTGGTAATAGAATTTTGTTTTGTATTCTCTTGTGTAGCAGTATTTTCATTAATTTTTTTGGTCATTTAAAAAATCTCATTGCAGATAAAATTTATTTCTAATTGTTTTCAAAGAAATAAGTAGTTCACTTTGCTGTGTGAGAGACTCATTTATACTGAGGAGATATGTGGTAATTTGGGGTATTCATTTACTAACAATAGAAACCAGTGACACAAAATAGAAGTCATAACACTTTATCTTTTGCAGAGAAAACCTCTCTCCGTTAATCTTACAGTTTAGAACCTTACTTTTTTCTTCCCAGATAACTTAGATTCTCTAAATGAGTAACATAGATCACAGTTATATAATACCAGTTACAAATACTGCTAAGAGAGTAGGACTAAACTTAGTATATACTAGCTTTAATGTCTGCACAAAAACTTTATTGGGATCTTTACATGTGCATTCATTGCTTTCTGGTCTTAATGTTTACATTTAAACAAAGCAAAACCAGAAAACTGACAGGGTATATTTTGCTATAGGTTCATATTTAGTACAATCTTCTGCAGCAGCATCTATATATAAATTTATAAAATAATATATTGTGAATTGTATACAGAATAACCTTGACACACTAAGAATTTTAATGACTAAAAGCATATCTGCCATATTAATAAATATTTATTAAGTGTTACCTAGCTATAAGTTATTGCAATTCAAGTTTCTGGAGACTAAAATGTTATTTAGAATATGGTCTTTTCTGCCAGGATATGGAACTAATATTTATTAGAATACAGAGTACTAAGGACTGTGAAAAGCCATACTTTTATTTAAAAAGCTTTAAATATGTAGTCTAAGTTTGTCTTTGTGAAAATCCTGTAATTTAGTGTAATTCTCATTCTATATCTGGTTAAGAATGTGAATTTTGGATTCTTTACTCTCTAGCTCTTGGGAGACTTATTTAACTTATCCATGTTTCAGTTTCCTTATTTGAAATAGGGAGATGATTGTCCTTATCTTACAGGATTGTTGTGAAGATTAAATGAAATAATATCTATAGAGTGCTTAGAATAATATGTGGAACATCTGTAGTAAAAAACAAAACCGAACTAAAACACTCCATATGTGTTGGCTATTACTGGTTTTTATTATTAGGAGACATAAAGTTAAATAACAAGTTGCAAATATGGGTAAAGCGAATATTTAAAACAGGATGTTTGACTCCAAAAAATACACTTAACACTACTCGCAGTTAGAGAGTAACCCTGGGTAAGTAGCAAACAATAAAGGCAGAATATGGTAAGTAACAAGGAACATTAAAGGCTATAACATACAGAATACATACGGGTTTGCAACCTTACAGGGATGGATAAAGAGAGGATGTATAGAAGTTGATCTCACATTTATCCTTAGGAGAAGGAAGAAAGGGATCAGTTAGTGGATTATTGCATCATCTTCCTTGCTTATACCCCAGCATCCATTAATGCTACTTTAACTTCTTTTCCTTCTTATGCATTGTCACCAAAGAAATCCATAAAAGGCATTGGACGCTGCTTAACTTCCCTACATAAAATCTCCTATATGTTTTTGTTGTAGGTTGGGGTTTTTTTGTTTTGTTTTGTTTTGTTTTGTTTTGTTTTGTTTTTTTGTCTTTTAACAATTCTTTAAGGATGTGAAACCATTCGTTGCTGGCAAACCAAGCTGTTGTTTGCCGACCCCTAAATCCTTAGAATTCTAATCGATTTAATATCAGTTTACATGAATTAACTTCTTAGAATTCTAATTGATTTAATATTGATTAAAATTGATATTCTTGTTTTATAGTTGAGGAAAATGAAGCTTAGAGAGGTAGATTTGTCAAAAGTCATGTATATATATAGCAAGTAAATGTCAGAGCTCAAGTTCAGATTTAGGTTATTGGAATTCCTAAACCTGTGTACTTTCCAAGGTATCCTGCTGCTGCATTGCTTTTAGAATAAAATGGAGATTTTCATTCTCACAGCATTATATGTAAGGCCCCTCTTGATCTTGTCCTTGTGTACCTCTCCAGTTTTATCATTTATAACTCCTCTCTATGCAACATACTCCCTAGCCTAGCTATACTGAGTGACTGTACTGAGCCTGGATTATGCTTTATTTGTGCTTACAATACTTTATATTTTATGGCCTCACTGACTTCTTTGATAATTCACCTCATGTTCTCTCTGCTATAGGAAACCTTGCTGACACTTCCAGTCTTTGCTTTATGCTCTTTCTTTGTGCTCCCCCAGCATCTTGTACATTACTCTTTCATAACATTTACCACATTGCCTTGTGCTTACCTCATTTATATCTCTGCTTTTCCATTAGACTGCAAGTTTTTAAGGGCAGAGATACTTCACCATTATAGCTCAAGTGTTTGATACAACCCCTACTAGGTACTGAGTGTTTGGTAAAATATATATTGCGGGCTTAATAACTATTTATTAAGTAAATGAGTACTCAAATGGCATTTCAGGCAGTAGAAATTACATCAACAATTATGTAGTAGCAGAAATTTATGAGTCTAGATTCAAGGATGAAAGGGAAATTGAGTTAATTTCTGGTTAACTTGCAGAGCTTCAGAGGGAATGAAGTTGATAAGGCATATTGGGGAATGATTATTATGGAGGAGTTTGAATTGCCTATGTAAGGAATTAAAGTTTCTTACTAAGTTCAACTCTAGAGCCACATCTTTTTACATCTATAAATTGAGGTTCTTTTATTAATATCTGAATTTTATGTTATGATACTGTTTTAGATGATATTTTGTAGGGTATACTCATGATAGTTTTGATTAATAGTTGCTATAAATGTGTCTCTAGATTTGTATAATTACTGATATTACTTTTAAAGACATTGGGAACATCGAGTGATTTTGAGCAGGCTGGTAGTTTGAAAACAATTATTTAAGGTTAACTTGGTTGAGGTCTGCAGAATGAGTTGATAAGATCAGAATGGGTGGAGGGAGGCTCTTTTTTAAAGGGTCAAATTAAACATGAAGTGATGGGTTAAGAAATAGATTTGAGTTAAATGTGAAGTGATAAGTCAAGAAATAGATTTGTGTCAATTGGGATAGAAAAGAAAGCTTTTAACTGATATTGGTGATTGAATGTGAAGGCAGAGTCAGATATAACAGATATCAGAAGGAGGCAATTTGGGGAAAATTAGGAATTTTGTATTAGATAAATTGATTAAAATTGGAATGATTTCTATTTTTTTGTGAATTTGGTCCCTGATTACTTTATGCCTGAATAACTAGAATATCCTCATGATTGACTTCCCTTCTTGCCTCTAATGCATGGGTGGATGTGGGTGGATGTTGGTATGAACAGTCTAGTGGTCTGGAGGACGTTGTGGAACCTTTTTAGAATAACAATTTGGGTGAATAAAAGAAAATAAGATGCTATACTGAAATACTAGAATATATGAAAAACAAATTTGTGATATATTAGGATATGTGCCTCTTTATCAATGCATTTAAATGACAAGATCAAGCAGTGAGTCTACCATGATTTTAAAGTAGTGATACATATAGATACACATATAGTGATATATATATTTGAAGTAGTGATATAGATGATATTTTGAGATATCTGTAACAACCATAATGTGATATGAAGGTATAATTTGTGTTAGTGACAAAAATCACAGTTACTATTAATATTATTAGGTCATCCAGGTCTATTTGAAAGAAGTACTAAATTTTAACTAGAGGTTAGTGAAAATAGTGATATAATTTTTTTCTATACAAATTTATAGGTTTTCTGAGGTTTATGGACCCCAGACTTAAAATCTTTGCTTAGTATGTTGTCTCCTGGGTTCAGTCCATTCTGTGTATTTTTGTCATAGTACTCTACTTTTCTTTGTAGATGATAATTTTTTGAATGTCTATTTTTGGAAAAAATAGTGTTCTTTGTAAGAAAAACAAAATGATATTGAAGAGCATAATTTTCTGGTTGTCATCAAGACTGCTGGTAGTAAAATATATATGAGTATAGTACCATATCTGTTTCTAGTCAATACGTATGTACTGATGTAACTATTTACATAAACATACATAAATAGAATCATACTGTTTGCTCTTAAAAAAATTTTTTTATTTAACAACATATTATGGCCATTTTTAAAATCATTAGATATACTTCATGCTTTAGCCCTGGCCAGGGTGGCTCAGTTGGTTGGAGCGTCATCCTGCAAACTGGAAGCTTGCAGGTTCGATTCCCCATCAGGGCACATGCCTGGGTTGCAGTTTCAGCCTCTGGTTGAGGCATGTACAAGAGGCAACTGATCAATGTTTCTCTCTCACATTGGTGTTTCCCTCATTCTTTCTTTCCCTTCTCCTCTCTCTAAAATTGATAAGCATGTTCTTAGGTGAGGATTAAAAAATAATTATACTTATTTATTTATGTGTTTCAGGTGTACAGTTTTGTAATACGTCATTATGTTCACTGCTCCAAGTCAGTCTCCTTCCTAAAAATTTTACAGCACTGAAATTGATATATATCACATAGCACAAAATTCCCCATTTTAAAGCATTTTTACTCTGTTGTGAACACTGTTACTATCGAATTATAGAATATTTCCGTCACCCTCAAAAGATACCTCGTACCTATGAGCAATTCCAGTTTACCCATTCTGCCATCTGTTGGCAACCACCAATACACTTTTTGTTTCTGTAGGCATTTCATATAAATGGAATCATACTATATGTGATCTTCCGTGCCTGGCTTCTTTCACTTACAGCAATGTTTCCAAATTATTCCATGTTGTAGCATATAGCACTACCTTATTCCTTTTTGTGATGGAATAATACACTACTGTGTGAATATACCATATTTTGTTCACTTGCTCATCAGCTGATGGATATTTGAGTTGTTTTTACTGTTTTGGCTATTATAAATAATTCTGCTATAAACATTCATTAACAAGTTATTGTGTGGACATATGTTTTCACTTCTTGGTTATATAAGTAGGAATAGAACTACATGGTTATGTGGTAGTTCTGTATTTAACTTTTTGAGAAATTGACACACTTTTCCACAGCAGCTACATCATTTTACATTTCTACACAATATGCTTTTTAATGCTAAATTGTAATCCATTTTATTGATGTGCTATAATTCAGTGCTCTATTGATTGGCAATAAATTTCCTTAGTTTTGTCAGTTATCAACACTAATGCACATATGCCTTAGCACACTTTTTTATAGGATACATTTCTAGAAGTAGACTTGCTGGGTTAAAATGATTGCACATTTAAAATTTTGATACATCTTGATGGGTTGCCCTTTAGAAGTATTGTGTAAAATTATATTTCCACCAGTTTCGTAGTGGATGCCTATTCCTGAAACTCTTACATTAATCTTTGCCATTCTGATAATAAAGAAATATATATATATTTAAATTCATGATTATTTTATTAATAGTGAAATTACATTTTTTCACATTTTTTGAGCACTGTATTCTCTTGTGATATGCCTCATCATGACTTTTACCCCCAATTCTTCTCTTGGGGTGTTTACATTTCTTTTATTGGTTTGTAAGAGCTGTTTATATTTTAGACATATTACCTTATTGTCTGCTGTAAATATTAGAGTTTTTGCTTCAGTTTCCTCTTTACATACTGGCTTTGTAACTTTTTTCTTATAAACATTAAAATTTTTTTATATTGTTTAATCTGTCATTCTTTTTCTTTAGGTCTTAGAAAAATTTTCTGCCCTCCACCACTGTGAGGTGATTATTCTGCATTTTCTTCTAGCAGTGTCTAAAATTAAGTTTGTCATGGTTTAGTAGAAGAAGCTTTGATTTTGTGGTTGGACTTACCCATGTTCAAATTCCATTCCAGTCACTTATTAGCTATGAGGTATTGGATATTTCATAATTTCTGTGTACTTCAACTTTCTCATCAGTAAAATGGCAATTGATAATATGTAGTTTATAGTTTTAGTGAAATGCAGTGTGGTAAGGCATGCAAATAATCTAGCGCAGTGTCTGGGCACAGTTGGGCATTCAGGGCATGGTTCCTTCTCTCTTCTAGTCAGAAACTCTCTCATGCTTCAGTCAACTTAAACTCTGATTCAGAAGATAAGGGAAGGGAAAATTTCAAGAAATAGAGCTTAGTACTCAGTTTTCAAAACCGGAGAAGCTATACAGACTGAAAAGAGGATTGAAAATTGATTTAGTAATTGGAAGTCATTTATGTTTCATGAGAAAATTTTCATTAGAGTGATAAGAGGGAGCTTATTTTAATACGATAAGGACTAAATAAAGTCATAACATACAGGAAGAATAATATGTACATATACAACATGTATCAATCATTGTTTATAGTATCTTTGAGAAATAGTTACTGTTTTCTTTTTTCTCTCATTGTTAGAATGCTACTAAGAGGATAGGATTAGCAATAACATATATAGTATATTTATATTTTGTATATAAATTGTACACAAATTTATGTCATTTTTGCTATTATTAGTTATGAATTATAGTACTTACAGTACATTTTACAATTAATCATCAACCTAGTCAAGAACTGCTCCAATTGAATTTTATTCTCTATAGCTCTTTTATGGAATTAACACACATTTCTCTATTAAGTTACAACTTTTTGTAAGTACTGTTACATATACTTTGTGGAAAGCAATTTTAAATACATTTTAGAAAGAAATGTGAAATGCATAAATGTTTATAATATAATAGTCATTGTTTACATTTTTCTCAGACTCCAAAGTTTTAGGACAGGGAACACAGCTCTAACAATTAAAAATAATGGATTTTTGATAAATGCTAACAAAGTATTTCTTTTTCTTTTTGTAAAACAACTTCAAAATAAAGTTTTAAAAATTATTAATGAAAAATGTTTGTTTACCTCTTAACTCACATGGAGAAATAAAAACATGGATTACATGGCACTTGATTTTAGAAAATCATATCAAACTCTGTTTCTTGACTCTGGGTAACTGTTGTTCCTAGTATGTTGTAAGTATACTGTCCTCATTTTGTCAGTCCCAAAACAAGAAGGAAATTCTGTATTGGTTAGCTAGGAGGAAGGTAATGAGTTTAAGTAACAAAACAGGACATTTGTTCCTCTATGACCTTTGATGAGTTTGTGAAGTTGGCATTTGACTGTAGGATTGAAATTCAGAAGAGTTTTTTTTATTTAGTTTGCTTTGTTGGTTTTGCAGAGTATCTACCTGCCAGGAAAAAAAATAGGAATCCAAGTTAAAGGCTCTGCTACCTTTGTGGGAAATGATGAACAATACTCTTCCTTCTGCTGACGAAATCTAGGTATCTGTATTTTACAATGGCTGGTTTTTGCTTTCACATGGGGCCAAAGTATCCTTTTCCTGGAACCAAGCTCGATTCAAAGCCTTTGTAAGTTCTCTTATTCTTTAGCCTTGTAAGCAACTATTTTAGGAACTATTTTAAAGCTGACACCCATTCCCTTCAAACCTTTTCCGCTCACTGCAGAACACCACCTTTTTGGCTGTCATTTGTATGAGTATTGAGGGTACTCTCATTAGGCATTTATTCATGCCAAAAAGTTAACTATTGTTTAATGCTATCTGCTTTGGATCAGTGTGAGTCAGCATTGGCCCTGCCTTTTAAATTTTTTTCATAATTAAGTTGCTGGCACCTTAGAACCCTTTCCTGGATGGAGCTTTTCTTTGTGCCTTATCAAGTTTTATCCCAGACAGAGTTTGGTTACTGAAGGTTTTTGTTTCACACCACTGTTTTTAATGGAGCCTTACAGGTTTAGATACGGCTTTTCCAAATTCTAAACCTTGGTTTTCAGATAAACTAAAACTAGTTTTAATACCTTTTTGTGTATATTTGCTGTGCACTGAAACATTGTATTATTTGGTTCAGGTCAAAAGTATGGGACAGTTATGGTTACTCTTAGACTTTCATAATCAGTCAGTTTTCTAGTAAAGATTTAATGCAGTTACTTTCCCCCAAAATAGAAAAGTTAAAATAATTTAAAAAGCTATTCATTATGAAAATGATTCATTAATTAAATCCTTAGTTTTTTATATTATCATGTACTTTTCTAGTAACAAATCAAACTATTTCTTGAATTAGTGTTTATATTTTCTTGAGACAATACACCATTCTTAGTTTATACACAGATGATATTTTGTTTACCTAAACAAACTTAAGAAATTATATTTGTGAAATATCACTCAATTCTTTGATTTTTTATATACCACTAGAGAGGCAGAGCCTAAAATTGGAAGATAGGAGAAGGAAAAAGATGGAAGTATTTTATTTCATATGAAGTGTTAGACTGTAACTTCAGTTTTTTCACACTTAAACATGTTGTTACTGAATCTAGTTTTTCTAGTGGATTTGTTACTTTGAGTGATAGGAATTCTCATACTCTTGATATACTTACTGTATTTTATCTAGATGATCTGTGGCCCTTTTACAGCTGCCCTTGTAACTTGTCTCAGTTTGAATTTACTCTTGAATTTATTGCAGCAGAGATGTTTTCATTTCTTTTGGGTTTGAAGAAAGACTATTTGTGAATTCTTGTTTACTCATCTTTCAGATTGAACAGTCCATTTAGGAGAATACTTTTCTTTGGACTAAAGAATACTTTAACAATAACACTTGTTATTGATTAGCAATTTTTGGAGAATACTTGCAGTGATCTTAAATTGTAGACATCCTTGCTTTTGTCTTTTCCTCTTCCAACTAACTTTAGTAGGTTAAATATAGTGGGAAAGAGGAATTCAAGGAGAATTTGCAACAGTCCCATACAGCAACCTTTGACGGTCTTTATGTCAGGGAAACTGCTGGAAAATAGACGAGTGACTGCACACCTATCCTTGAATACATGCCAGATGTATTGGATGGATCCTTCTTAACTACATAATAGCATCTTGAGTACATAACAGGGTGGAAACTTTGTTCTAGTTCTGTGGCTTTTTCTTGCTTACCTGGGTACCTTTTAACTGTCCTTTTCAGAGGGATGTGAGCTCTCTTGGATGTGAGCTCTCTTAGCATGGCAGAGAATTTGGAGGATAAGTGTACAAATAGAAAAGTCCAAACTATTTTTCTTACTTTGTCAGGGTCTATATTAGTGACTAAATTAGGAAATGGAGAGAGGAATTGCTGGTGTGAAAATTCATTAGAGAAATGGGAACGTTGTTTCCCCTGTTATCTCTGTTGAATAGTAAGCTTCATTGTAATGGGGGTTACATTTGTTGTTCTTGGGCCATAAAAATGAACTGTTTCTGAATCACTATGTACACATTCAAGTTACTTGGAGTCAAGGTATTAAGGGTATAATATTAGGATTTGGGTATTCTTGGGTCTCCGTACAAACTATTTAAATATCCTGCTAGTTAGTGTTGTACTTATCTCCTGAGGACGTCTAAGGGGGCTATACACTTGAAGAAAAATGAGAATTATGTTACCAACTTATTAATATATAGGACTTGGGCTGTTTTAAAATCAAGACCTATATGGACCTTCTACTCCTCAAGTCCCCTACCTCTAGGTAAATTTTTTGAAAATCAATTTGTCTATGAATCAGTTTGCTGAAATTATCAAAATTGTTTTCTTTTACTTAGCAAAGTTATTTTGAAATTTATGTTGTCCTGTGTATCAATAGGTCATTTCTTTTTATTGCTGAATAATATTTTATTGTTTGTATTTACCACATTTTATCTATTAGCCTGTTGATAAATATTTGGGTTGTTTCTAGTTTTGGGCTATTACAGATAAAACTAAGAATAGTTGTGATCATTTGAGTTTTTGAGTGGCTGTGTGTGTTCATTTTTCTTGGGTAAATGTCTAAGAGTAGGATGTCTAGGTCATATCATAGTTATATATTAAACTTTTTAAGAAACTCGAAACTGCTTTTCAAAATTGAACTATTTTTCATTCTTATCTGTAATTACAGTTATTCTGCATTCTCACTTGGTCACTCTTAAATTTTAGCAATTCTAGTAGGTTTAATTTTCTTTTCCCTAATGACTAATGACATTGAGAATCTTACGTGCTTATTTGCACATATCATTTTAGGTGAAGTATATGTTAAAATGTTTCATTAAGAAATTCTTATTGAAGTTTTTTAAAAAGCTTTTATTTATTTATTTTTAGAGAAAGGGGGAGGAAGGGAGAAAGAGAGAAAAATGTTGATATGCAAGAGAAGCATTGATCAGTTGCCTCCTTCATGCCCCCAGTCAGCAATCCATGCATGTGCCCTCATTTGGAATTGAACCTGCAACCTCTCAGTTCATGGGACAACGCCCAACCCTCTGAGCCACACGGTCAGGGCTCCTTAATGAGAGTCATTTATGCTGCATACATATTTTTATTGTGTGATTTCCAAGTATTTCATCCCAGTCTGTGGATTGTTCTTTCTTTCCCTTAATAATGTCTTTCACAGTACAAAGTTCTTGATTTTGATGGTGTTCAGCTTATTTTTTGTTTTATGGGTCATGCTTTTGTTCTGTTATTTTAGATCTTTGCCAAACTCAGAATCACTAAGATTTTCTTCTGTGTATTCTTCTAGAAGTTTATAATTTTAGCCCTCACATAATGAAAGCACCTATAATTTAGAGTACTTGTGATTACTAAGTGAATTATTAATACATGTAAATACATGTTACTGATTTTGAGTTAATTTTTATATATTGTGTGAGGTAAAAGTTGAGGCTCATTTGTTTGAATATGACTATCTAATTGCTATAGCACTACTTGTTAAAGATTACACTTATTTATTGAATTACCTTGGCACCTCTGTTGAAAAGTAATTGACCTGTATATATAGGGGTGGGCAAAAGTAGATCTACAGTTGTTTGTGTGGAAAAAACATTCAGCTTATGATGATTATAATAGTTTTATTAACTCAAAAGAATGTTACAACTGTAAACTTATTTTGCCCCCCTCTATGTGTGTGAATTTACTTCTAGACTCTCTGTTCTGTTCTCTTGATCTATTTGTTTATCCTTATGCTAATATCTCATTTCTATGATTACTGTAGCTTAGTAACTCTTGGAGTCAAGTTGTAAGTCTTCCAATTTTTTCCTTTTCAAAGGCATTTTGGCTGTTTTAGGTCCTTTGTATTTCCGCATAAATTTTAGAAATAACCTTGTCAATTTCTATAGAAACTACCTTCTGGCATTTGATTGGGATTACATAGAATCTATAAGTCTGTTTGGGGATAATTAACATCTTAGCAATGTTGAGTCCTCTGTTCTATGACTATGATGTATGTTTCTATTTAGGTCTTTAATTTTTATCAGCAATGTGTTACAGTTTTCAGTATACAGGTCTTTCACATCTTTTTTTCATATTAACTCTTAAGTATTATGTAAGCTTTGATGCTATTATAAATGGCATTTTACAAATTTCAGTTTCTGATTACTTGTTCCTTGTATACGGAAATACAATAGATTTGGGGGGTATATTTATCTTTAGTTTGCAACCTTGCTATACTTATTTATCCTAGTAGCTTTTGTAGATTATGTAGGATTTTACACACACACACACACACAATCTTGTTGTTTGAGAATAAGAATGGGTTTAATTCTTCCAATCTTAATGCCTTTTATATATTTTTCTTGTTAGATTGCATGGGCTAGAACCTTCAGTACAAAGTTGAATAGAAGAGCAAATGTTCTTGCCTTATTCCTGATCTTAGCAGGAAAGCATTCAGAATATCATTAAGTTTCATGTTAGCTATAGATTTTTCATAGATACCATTTTTGTGCCTGAGTATATTTCTTTTTATTTATATCATATTTATTAAATTTATTTTTATTTAAATATAGTTACTATACGATGTTATATTGGGTAAGTTAATTTCAGGTGCCCAATATAGTCATTTGACATTTTTATACCTTACAATGTCATCACCCCACTAATTCTAGTAATCATTTTGTCACTCTGTAAACTTACCACAATATTATTGATTATCTTCCCCTTCCCCTTTTCACCCATTCCCCAACCCCCTCCCTTCTGGTAACCATCCCTTTGGTCTCTGTTCTGTGAGCTTGTTTTTTGTTTATTTGTTTGTTTCGTTTTTAGGTTCCACATGTAGGTGAAACCATATGGTATTTGTCCTTCTCCACCTGACTTATTTCACTTAGCATAATACTCTCTAGATCCATCCATGTTTTCACAAATGGCAAGATTTCACTCTTCTTTATTGCTGCATAATATTCCATTATGTGTGTGTATACACACACCACACATTTGTTTTTATCCATTCATCTATCATTGGACACCTAAGTTGCTTCCATATCTTGCCTAATGCAACTAATGCTGTAATGAAGATAGAGGTGCATGTATCTTTTCAAATTAGCATTCTAATTTTCTTTGGATAAATACCCAGAAGTGGAATTGCTGGGTTGTGTATTATATCTATTTTTCATTTTTTGAGGAATCTCCATACTGTTTCTTATAGGGAGTGTACCAGTTTGCAGTTCCACCAGCACTGCACAAAGGTTCCCTCTTCTCTACGTCCTCACTAACACGTTTTACCACATTTTGCTGTGTATAATGTGCACTTTTTTTGCCCAAATTTTGAAGGAGATATAAGGATGCACATTATAAATGGGTATAATGATTCATACCATAGGCATATTAATGGGGTATAATAATCCCATGCATAATGTGCACAAAAACATGGATGTGCATTATACTTGGGAGTGCATTGTACATGGCCAATATGATATTTGTTGAGTTTTTGATAATAGGCATTCTGATTGGTGTGAGGTGGTATCTTCTTGTGGTATTGATTTGCATTAAGTGAGAGTATTTTCTTTTTAAATAGGACTAGTTGTTGGGTTTTTTCAGATGCTTTTTATACACCTATTAAGATGAGCATGCACATATTTTTAGTTTGGATATATGTAGGTGGATTATATTGATTGTTTTGAATGTTAAGCAACTGCACATTCCTGGGATAATTGCCACTTGGTATGATGTATCATCTTTTTTTATATATAACTAGGTTCTATTTGTTAAAATTTAAAAAACATTTCATGTGCTCTCTTTGTCTGGTTTTGGTATTAGTTTACCTCATCTCTGTGGAAGAATTTGTTTAGAATTTGCTTCTTCCTTAAACATTAACCAAGGTTGAGAGACTGGACCATATATGATCTTTGTTTCCTCCTGTTTCAAAAATTTTATTTCTGTTCTCATATGATAGGATGTGTATATTCTTATAAATGAAAAACAAATCATTTGTCTTATTACTTAACGAGTGAGGTAGAGTGAGAAAAATAAATGTTTTGGTAGGTATAGCCCAGAGCACGTCAATATTTGATTTGAATTTTTCAGTGAAGCAGAATTGACTCCAAGAAGCTAAAGATCTATAGTAGAGGAGAAGGCAAAATGTTGCATACTTATGGTGGTATGCTAGAGTTGGCTTGTGCTGGATTGAGAGGGCCAGGTGTTAATTTTTCAGGAATTTTGCTAGACAGTTATTAAATACAACCTATTAAAATTAAATTATATAACAAAATTAAATCCTACTAGAAAAATACTCAAAATACATTACTTCCTAGTTATTTTACTGCTATCTTTGCTATTGAGGTTATCTATGTCTGAAATATGATGTAAGTTAGTGTTAGTAAGCATCCTATTGATAGCTTGAAATCTGCCATTCATATGGGAGATTTTGTACCACAAATGCAGGTTGGAGTATTTGTACCACAGAAATAGGCAAATGCTACAAATAGAGCTTAACTTATTGACTTGTCTTAACAAAGTGATAGAGGAATATTAATAATCCAGCTTAAACTTTAATACATTCTAAGTCTGTTGTAAATAGCCCAAAATATTAAGGAAACATTTTTCTGGAGTAGACAATCATTGTCAGCAAAGAAATTGCTCATGTCATTAACAAACAAGTAAAGTTCTGATGAGACTTTGTTGTTTCACTTTTGTCTTTTTAATGTAAATGAAATAAATTATCAACCATCATTAATGTTGGTATGGTATTCATTTGTCAGTTGCATCCATAAATTGGCTACAGAAACAAGAGTTCAGTAACAAATTAACTAAAACACGCTGTGAGAGTCTGTTGGCTCTATGGAACTTACAATAATAGGTACTGTACAGTTTATTATTATTTGTTAATTTTGTGGTACATGCTTTATTTTAGTGAAATTCATAATTAATCACACATATACACTCCCCACATACTTTTCCCTACCAGAGAGCTTATCTGTCTTCTGATACTGAGCAGTTTCCGTAGTTAGTTATATTATCTGTGTCTTTCTCAGTTCCCCTACCCAACACCTACGAATTGATGGCTGCTGCTTAGTCCTCAAGAAAAGGCCCAGAGTTTTGGTGAAGTTTCTTTTTGTTTTCCTGCTCTGTCCTCAGACTTTTCCAGGTCCAGCGTGTGAGGCAGTATGGCACAAGTGGCAAACACAAGGCTGGTGGGCCAAATCTGCCCCTCCACCTTGTTTTATCTGTCCTGGCACCTTGTTTCTACCTGGCAGCAGCCCCGAGCTCCTTGCCCCTAGTTAAGGAATAGTTACATTTTTACAGTCCTAAAATTACATTTGGCCCTTTGAAGGTAGCCACAGAGCTGATGTGGCCTCCAGTGAAAATGAGTTTGACACCCCTGGTATATTGAATAAGATTGGGACAGTAAAATCACACTACCTGGTTAAATCCCAGCTCTGCCAGCCACTAGCCATGTAACTAGAAATAAGTTCCTTGTACTTTTCTAAAATACAGATAATTAAAATACCCACAACTCACCATAGTCGTGATTACTAAGTGAATTAATGCATGTAAAACAGTATGGATAATGTTTTAATATGTTTGGTACTAATCAGATGGTAGTTACAACCTGTTTGTCTCCGTTTGGAAATTCCTGAGATGCTCAGCCTTTGGTTGAACACCTATCTGCTTGTCTTAGCACCTAGAGACAATTTTAATTGGTCAGGATGTCTTCTTTGGTCAAGAACTTGTGGGCATACGGAATTCATACCGTTTCCCCTTTCCCTCTATCATACGATATTCTTCCCAGTAGTACTTGACTTTCTAATTACTCATTCAACATGTACTCTGGACTTAATGCTTATATCATTTTTGTGCAGGAATTCTCAGCGTTGGTACTATTGACATTTTGAGCAAGGTATTTCTTGTGAAGGCCTGTCAATTGCATTGTAGGATGTTTAGCAATATCCATGACTTCTACTTACTAGATGCAGTTAGCACCAATTCCCTCAAGCTGTGACAACTAAAAATGTCTAGACATTGCCAAATGTCCTGAGGGGCAAAATCATACCTGGTTGAGAGCTACATTTTTAGAGGGGACTTTAGTGCACGCTGTGATAGGAGACTGATTTGTTATTTTTGTGTTTCTTTGACTAAGCCATGACAGTTTTATTAATCAGCACTTACATTTTAGACTGCCATTAGTTTTATTCAGTAGATCTTTCTCATACTTTCAGTTTAGTATAGCTGTTTGATTTAGTTGCTGCTACTGGGATTGGTCAATAGAGCATCTTTTGTTGGTGACTGTTCAAACTAGTTTTAAAAAAATCCTTTCTTGCCTGTATAGATGCCGTGGATTTAGGCATCTGGGAAAGTTTTCAATGGATAACACCCAGACCTAAACTTTTTTTTTGTATCTCATTGCACTTTGGTTTCAAAAAGAACAGACAGAGAATCACATATTTTACTGATTTTGCTTCTTACATTATGTTCAGAGGTGGTTGGGAAAACAAGTATTTCCTATGCCAAGAAAGGAAATTATTGCTTGGAGGTAGTTTGTTGTCCTTAGGCAGTCATAAGTGAACTTTAGACTCTTCAGAAAAAAAAAACAAAAACCAGTAACCCAGGGTATTTTATTTGAACTAAAATTATTGAAAAATGAAAGAACAAATACCATATGAAGTGTTACTTGTAGTTAAGTTCTTAAAACATGCTTTTGAATATAATCTTTATGCTTCAGATGTATGTGTGTATGTGTATATTTTCTGGGAAGAATATGGTTTTTAATCCATAAATTAAAAATATGTTTCCCTTAGACATAGTTTACCTTATCATAATATTTTCATAAAACCAAATGATTTTAAAGTATTCTTATGTGTAAATGAGTGACTTACAGAAGAAAAATATCCTACATTTATAGTTTAAATTAATACCCAAGCAAAATCAGTTTAATTTCCTTAATTAGAACATGGAAAAAAACTCAAAAAAATATTATGGCTGCAACAGATGAATAACCCTTAGAGGAATTATATGCCATAGTACACTTATGTAGTTTTAAGCTTACAATAACTAAACATTTCCCAAAAAGGTTTAAATATATTGCCTTTGATCAAAGAAAATATGAATATTTAAATGGACACTGAGATCTTTCTATAACTTATTAATTTTGTGAGTCTAAGTATTTTTAAATTACTGTTATTGGCAGTATTTTTATCCTTTTATTAATCTTTTCATTTTTATAGTACAAGATTGTTATTTATCTTGGTAATTTCCAGATGTCTGTAAGTAATATATACCTTTCTCAGTATTGATGATGTTAAGTTATTATCAAAATATGGCAAAGATTACTTTTTAAAATGTGAAAGATATGCCTGTATCTTCAAATATATGTTCAAATGCCTTTAAGATTTTTAATTTAAAATAAAAGCTTTAATTGTAAAATAATAACAAAATATTACACATCCAGTAAGATGGTCAAAAATCCAAAACACTGAAAATACTAAATGCTGACAAGGATGTGAAGCAGCAGGAATTATTTTCTTTTTAAGTTAAAAAAAAAAGTTTTAATTAGAGAGAGGGGAAGTCAGGGAGAGAGAGAGGGAGGGAGAGAAACATCAATGTGAGAGTAAAGCATTTATCTGTTGCCTTTCTTATGTGCCCCAACCAGGACTGAACCCACAACCTAGGCACAGGCCCTAACTGGGAATCAAGCCCACGACCTTTCAGTTTGCAGGATGATGCCCAGCCACCTGAGCCATACCTGCCAACAGGAACTTTCATTACTAGTGGGAATGCAAAATGGTACAGCCACTTTGGAAGACTCTTTGGCAATTTCTTATAAAACTCAATAGTCTTACCATATGATCCAACCATTAATCATGCTTCTTTGTATTTACTCAAATGAATCGAAAACATGTGTCACGCAAAAACTTTCACATGGATGTATATAGCAGCTTTCTTCATAATTGCTAAAACTTGGAAGCAACCTAGATGTCTTTTGATTTAGCATAATGCATTTTACATTTATCCATGTCGTGTGGATCAGTAGTTCAGTCCTTTTTATTGCTGAGCAGTATTTCATTGTATGGCTGAACCATAGTTTATCTAGTCATCAGTTGGAGAACATTTAAGTTGTTCAAGTTTTGGGTAATTAAGAATAAAATTGCTGCATACATTTATGTACAGGTTTGTGTGTGGTCATAAGTTACTTTTTTGCTAGGGAAGCTATCTAAAAATGAGATTGCTAACTTGCTTGTGTGCTACTTGTAACTTTATGAGAAACAACCAAACTGTTTTCCAAAGTGGTGGTACCATTTTGCTTTACCAACAACAAAATATAAATGTGTGTGAGTGAGTGTGTAAACATCTACACAAGGATATTGGGAGGTTGTATGCAGCATCCTTGTAGGTCCTAGGTATTATATGATTAGTGTAAACTACACAAAGGGTAAGGATGTTGTTCATCTTGTTCACTGTTGAAGTCCTACTGTTTGGGTATAATACATGATAGTGTGTCTGCAATAAATATTTGTTGAATAAATATTAAACTGATCAGAAACATGGAATTCCAAAAGTCTGAATATTTGGGGTTTTTTTTCACTATGATGTGTAACTTTATCATCATAAAACATGGGTTTCCTTTTGTTTAGAGTGATGACAGATCAGGAGATAACATGAAAACTTTGGAGTTCTTTTTGAATGTTTCATTGGACTTTAGTTGAATATGTCATTGAAGACAAATGCCATCTGGATACCCTTGTACAGAAATAGAGTGGGAGTACTAGTGAAATTGTTATTTATCTCAGGGTGTCTTCTAAGCTTTGGTTGCCACCAGTCTTTATGGTCTTACTATATACAGTGTGATTCGCTAGGTGTAGTTTTTTAATTATCAGCTGATGAGCCCTTTCAGGGAAGGTAAAAACTTTTATATGATATTTATGATGACTCATAGTTGTGTACAGTTAAAAGTAGATATTGAGGAGGAAATAGAAACTTCAGAAATGCTGCGGTATAGGGTTATTTTGCTTTATTAAAGGAGGTAAACTTAGACATATTTTCTCAGAAAGGAAAATGGTTTTAATGTGATTTGTATTTTAGGGTTGGATTCATTCAGTTAGAAGTTTCTGATTCATAATGAAGCAGTCTTTGATGATTTTAGCATCTCTCTTTCTTAGTCCAAATTTAAAATGAGGTAATATGCACCCCTATGTTTATTGCAGTGTTATTTATAATAGCCAAGATACGGAAGCAACCCAAGTGCCATCAATGGATGAGTGGATAAAAAAGCTGTGGTATATATACAATGGAATATTATCATTTATAAAAAAAGAATGAAATCTTACCATTTGGGACAGTTTGGACAGACCTAGAGGGTATTATGTTAAATGAAATAAGTCAGTCAGGGAAAGACAAATACCAAGTGATTTCATTTATATGTGAAATCTAAATAACATATATTATATGATCTCACCTATTAGTGGAACCTAATCAACAAAACAAACAAGCAAGTGAAATATAACCAGAGACATTGAAATAAAAAACAAACTGACAGTAACCAGAGGGGAATGTGGAGTGGGATGACAGGGGAAAGAAGGGGAAGGGTTGTCTGGGAACATGTATAAAAGACCCATGGACAAAGCCCAAAGTGGGTACGATTGAGGCTGGGAGGTGGGTGGTGGTGGGGAAAGTGGAGACAACTGTACTTGAACAACAATAAAAAATAAATTTAAAAATTACAATATAAACAAACAAAATTAAACAGATTCATAGATACAGAGAACAGACACATGGTTGCCAGAGGGGTGGGGTTTGGAGGACTGGGTGAAACAGGTGACAGTATTAAACAATACAATTTGGTAGTTACAAAATAGTCATAGGGGTGTAAAGTGCAGCAGAAGGAATATAGTCCATATGTAAAAACTTTGTATGATGGGTACTGGAAAAATTTACACTTTGTAAAGTCTATGATTGTCTAACCACTATGCCATAAACAAACTAATAACAAAATAATGTTGATTTTAGACTGTAATTAATAAAAATAATTAAAAATGAAATAATTTGAATTGTGCTGAAAATAGGGTGCTGAGAGGGAAACTGTTTACACCATAAGGACTTCTATCTTTATATGCACTGTAGACCCTGATGTTTTTTCAATAAACTGCTTCAGATGACCAATATTGAGAGTACAGTTTTAGCCTTTGACATTGCTCTGATTTGGCTCAGATTATTATTATGTTTTTTGTAGGGGAGAGAGGTAGTTATGATGCATTATTTTCCTAGCCCCAGACATGAAACCTGAGATTTGGGATTTTTTAACAGTAGTATATTTGGCTATATTTCATATATATTTTTTAATATGCTATTCATTGAAACAGCATGTTATGTACTTGTATTTTATTTTGGTTTTGAAAACTCCCAACTTAAATTTTCCCAGGGCTCCTTCAGTCGTGGAAAATAAACAACAACAAAAAAACTTGTTTATTTTCAGAATAGTTTGTGTAGGAACTAAGAAGTAAGAGATGATCAGGTTTTTTTCAGGACTGATGCTTACTCTCAGGAATTTTGTGCTAGAATCTAGGAAGCCTGCGTAAGTGATGGGCTAAGGTCCAAGGAATGAAGGAGAGTAGATTTAAAGAAAGTTATGTGGTTAGTATTTAAAGGGCTATGAGGAGTATTTTTTATAGTGTTGAAGTGGGGTCAAAGACTGGGAAGTTTAAAAAGTTGTGTTGAGAAGGGGCTTTTAGTTTATTTTGTTATGTGATCAGGATTCCTAGTATAAATTAGGTTGATGTAATGGAAGGACCCTTTGGGAACTAATGTAAGATGTAGAAATTAGAAACTTAGAAAAACTAATTAAAAAACCTGCTTCTTTCAGGTTTTCATTTGTTCATTCAAATAAATGAATGAACAAAATAGAAATAGACTTATAGATACAAAGATCAGACAGATGGTCGCCAGAGGGGAGGGGATTCGGGGCTGGATATAAAAGGTGAAGCTATTAAGAAGTATAAATTAGTAGTCACAAAATAGTCACAAGGATGTAAGGTACAGCTTAGGGAATGATAGTCAATAATATTGCAATAACTATGTACAGTGGCAAGTGGGTACTTGAAATATTGGGTACCATTTTGTAAAGTATATGATTATTTAACCCTATGCTGTATATTTGAAACTAATATAAAATAATATTGAATGTAAACTGTAATTGAAATAAAAAAATAATAATAAAAGAAAACTATTTCTCATCCTGGAAAGCAGAGAAGGAAGGAGATGCTTTGAAGCCCTCCTAGTTATTTAGTTATATTTTTCAAAAGTAAGGCAGTATATTTTTATCCAGTATTAAATAAACATTTTTTAAATGGTAAAGAAAGAAAATTTCTTTCATTTCATAAGTTTGAAAAAGATGATGGGAAAGGAAGTAACTGTTAATGTTTTCCAAAATAAAACATTTCAGTTTCTTGGATAAAAGTGAATCTGTCACTCAGTATTTAAGCCTTCGAATGACCTATATATGAGAAACCATATTATCAGTATAACATTTAGAGATTTAAATTAGCTTTGCTTTTTATTTTATATTTTAAGTTATTTTAAAATAGGTTTTGTGGTATGTCTCCAAGGGGGTTGATACTGAGGAATGAGAGAGAAAAATAAAACTGAATAGAAGGAGTCAATACTACCAATTTTCTAAATTTGAGTTCTCCAAGTTGTTAATAGCACTTGAAAATTGCATGTTTGGAACAGTAGTGATTGCTGGAAGTATAGATTCTATTAAAGTACTTAGTTGACACAAGTGAAAAATGTTTTAGCTTCAATCAGGCAATCCAAATCTAGATTCACTTTGAAGAATTAAGTAAGTTGTATTTTTATTGGCTTCCTAATCAAATCCAAAGAGACCTCTGACCCCTTATGTGACAATATTAATATTACTTTGGTTTTTACATATTGTAGGAACTGGTAAACATGTTATGGATCTGTTTTGCAGAAACACATTTTGTAAATTTTAATGGACTTACAAAGATTGAAACTTGTGAAATATTAAAAAATACGCAGTTTTATATAGAAACTGTTTGAAAATTACAAATAGAGGGCCAGAAGAGGTTTTTAAAATACTTAGGGAAATTGAACAGGTGGATTTATTACCATTTCTTGAGGTTAATTTTTAGAAAAACATTGATTGTTAATTGGCTGTGAGATGGGAAGGGTGGGTGGAAGATGGTATATTTTAGGATTATAAAACATAATCATTCCGTAAATACATATTAATCACCTACTCTGTGGAAGGAACTGTATAGAGATATAAAAAGGATATGTGTCCACACAAAAATAACTCACAGTCCCCTTAAGAAACATGTCATCTAGTGAGAGCCCATGATTAAAAACAGCCAAATTGAATTGACCTCTAATCCTATCCATTATACTTTATAAGAAGGATCTAAAATTAATGAAACGTAAGTTTTTGCAAATTTTATAGTATTTGTTTTTTACTCATCTTCATTGTAGGTAATGGATTTATAACATCTTTGGATTTGAATCTGTTTGATTTAGCTTTGATCATGGCTTTGATCTTGTGTTTTTGTAGACTCTTTATTAGTATGCAGAGGTACCCACAGAGAGACACATGCTGTGTCGTGCACAGTAGAAATTCTAAAAACCTTGTTATCTAAAAATTTTATTTTCAGAGGTATTTTATATAGGTTGAATGTAGTAGAAACAAATTTTTTCCCATGTGGAAAGTGATCTTATTCTTTGTGTTGTTTGAAGATTTGGGACAGTTATGGGAACTAAAATATGATTTGTTATCATCCAAGTTGTATGATAAAATTAAAGCAGAAAGGTTTAACCTGGAAATTTGGAAGCTAATTACTATGAGATCAATGAATCTGGAAAACTTTCTCTTTGCCCCTTTTAGTTAGGGTAATAGAATGGCTGTTTTTAACTATGCAAGTAAGAGGGCACATTATGGTATGGGAAACTTCAGTTGTACTCTTAAACTAGCTTTGATTTCTTGAAACATGATAGAATACCTGTAATTTCTTTTCTCTGTGTATAACAAATTTCAGACCGCCTGAAAGTAACTCTTCCATTGAGATATAAATTCTGAACTCTACTTAGAAACACTCCCAGATTTAGATACTTTTTTTGCATGTATTTGTTGTGTGTGTATGTTAAAGCATGACCAAAGAATCAACTATAAATAATGTGAGGCAATTTACTGATAGCATGCAGGAGTTTAATTAGGTTCAGGACTTTGTTATTTACTATTCTTATTAGATCTGAACTGGGTTATATTTTCTACCAGTTACCAAGTGGTAATTCTTGTATTGGACCCCTTTAATGGCTACTTTAAGAGCCATTTGTCATCTGTTTCATACATGCACACTTGAGGAGTTTTATGTCCAGTTGATCATCACTTTTGATTGTTCAATGATTATTTTGTTAATTACACAAAGACTGTATGATACTGGTTTTGGTGATAGTGGCTATGTAAACTCATCATCCAAATCTGACACTTTGTGAGTGAAAAGGACTGACATTAATAATTATCTAAGAACAACAGATATAAACCAAGCCTGGCCCATGCAAATCAAGATATATGATCATCCTAATTAGTAAGCTTTTGATTGCAAATAACAGAAAACACAACTCAAACTAGTGTAAACAATAAGCAAAATGTATTGCCTTGCATATCCAAAGACAAATCAAAACAGTGTTTGGGAGTACTACAGGTCTGGATTGGTGAGGAATCTGGCTTTCTTCCTGTACTCTAGACTGACTTCTATGGCTGGCTTCCCTTACAGTTGTTGGATGGCTGCCAATAGCAATTTGATCATTTATGATCAGTGGGAGAAAGGGACCTGCTTCTCCCATAAACATAGAAGAGTTTCAAGCCTGGTGATTGTTAGGTACTTCTGAATTAATTTATGTGACTAGGGGAATGTCATGTGTTGGTTGTTTTAGATATGGGATATCTCAATATCACTGAGGCAAGAAGGATAGGATTATCCTGATTCTTCCAGACTAGTCAAAGTCCATTGAGAAAACTGGTTTAGGGTCAGTCTGTCTTGGAAAGCAAAGCAGCTAAATGATGGGTAATGGGTGGAATGAATGTTTGGAAGCAACCACAATGTTAATTGTGAAGTCCAGTGTCATTTCTTATTTGAATTTTCCTCTGTGAATCTTTTACTGAGTTCCTGCAAGAACATAGCATACTGCAGATGTATTTTTCTTCTAGTGAGAATTTGTGGTATAAAATCACTTAGTAGCCTGGCAAGGGGGAAACAAAAAAGAAAACTTACTGTCCCATTTTCCCCTCTTCTCCCTATAAGACTCTAATGATTTTTTTCTTTTTTTACAGACTAATAGGGATGCCAAAGGAAAAATATGATCCTCCAGATCCTCGCAAAATTTATACCATCATGTCAGCAGAGGAGGTAGCCAATGGGAAAAAATCTCACTGGGCAGAATTAGAAATCTCGGGTGAGTAGAATCTGAAGAATTTAATTCAGGTTATAATGAACAAGAGTTGTATTGTGTTATTTTTTATTTCATTGTACATTTTTAATCAGATGAAACAATCAAGAAAATATACCGAGATACTAATGTTTACCTATTTTATCTATAACTAAGTATATTTGTTCATACAATACCTTGAGCCAGAGTTGGCATCTGGAATTGAAGACATTGGGAGTCCATTTTCTAAGTAAAATCTTTTTTTTTTTTCCAAAATTTTTTAGGTTTTTATTTGTTTATTCTTAGAGAGAAAGGGAAGGAGAAAGAGGGAGAGAGAAACACTGATGTGAGAGAGAGACATCAGCTTAATTGGTGGCCTTTTGCACACACCCCCCAACTGGGGACTCAGCCTGCAGCCCACGCATGTGCCCTGACTGGGAATCAAACTGGTGACCTTTTGCTTTGCAGGATGTTACCCAACCAACTGAGCTACATCAATCAGGGCTAAAATCAGGTTTTTTGACATAATAGATTTTGCTTTGGCTTTTGCAGTTATTATTTTTGTATGTTGAAACCTTTGTTATCCTCCTATCATCACAATGTTGGTAGAGTAGGAAAGCTAGAGGCTGTTTATTTCAACAAATGTGATAACTGTTGTATGACCTTACATATTTAGGATTTGGTAAAATCAAATATGATTTCTAAAAACTCATAAACCCAGTCTAATAGTGAGAAACATAAAATAAACTCAGCTGAAGGATGTTCTATAAAATACCTAATTAGTAATCCTCAAAATTGTCAAGGTTAGAAAACCAAGGAAAGGATGAGAAAGTGTCATAGACCAGAAGACACTAAGAATGACTAAAGGCAAAATCGAATCCTGGAACACAAACTTGTAAAAATGGGTGAAATCCAAATTAAATTAGTTAATAGTAATGTAGCAATGTTAGGTCTAGTTTTGACAAATGTACCATGGTAACATAAGATGTTAATATTAGGGGAAATTGGATGAGGAGTATACAGGGACTCTGTATTACCTTGGTAACTTTTCTATATATCTAAAATTATTATGAAGTTAAAAGTTTATTAAAAATAGACTGTAAGTTCTGTTTTTCTTTTGTGAATTGATACAATACAGATTTTATATATAGAATGTAGTTTTTTCCCCAGGAGGCTTTCACTTGGAGCGTTAAACCCACATATTGTCAATAGCAAGAATTACCTGTACATTTAGCTAAGAAGGTAACTGGGTGAGTAGGTCAAAAGAATGAATATAAATATTAGGTTAACCTAGCGTTCTCAAGTTGGTACTGCTGATACTTAGGGCCAGATAATCTTTTGTGGTTGTGGGCTGTTGTTCACTGTAGGATGTTCAGCAGCATTTCTGGCCTCTACCCACTAGATGCCAGTAGCACACCTCTAGTTTGACAACCAAGAATGTCTCCAGATTGCCAGAGTCCCTTGGGGATCGAAATTGCCCCTAGTTGAGAACCACTCAATTAAACCCTGGGTAAAACTGAAATAAGTTTCTCATAAAAACTTTGTTTTCCTATTAAAATGCAAAATTCTAGTTGTCATTTGAAGCCTAATTATATTGTAGATAGCATGAAGGGATCTGTGGTAGAAAGAACCCTGGACAGAAGATCTAAGTTGGAGTTTATTGCTACATGAAAAGTAACACTTCCCTTTTGAGATTTTGTGCCCTCTCTATCTCCTACTGCTTTTTAAATCAGAATCAATTATTTGAAGTAATATATAATTAAAATATCATTTTACTGTTGTAACGTTTATAAAATTTTTTCTGGTGGGTTAATCATTTTACTTGCATTTCAATATTTCTTTTTTTAAGATAATTTCTTTTTTTTATTTTTTTAAAAGATTTTATTTATTTTTAGAGAGAGGAAGGGAGCGAACAAGAGAGGGAGAGAAACATCAATGTGTGGTTGCCTCTCACACATTCCCTACTGGGGCCTGGCCCACAACCCAGGCATGTGCCCTGCCTGGGAATCGAACTGGCAGCCCTTTGTTTTGCAGGCTGGTACTCAGTCCACTGAGCCACATCAGGCAGAGCTCAATATTTCTTGAAAGAATCCAATGGATATAGGTTTAATAATGATAATTTTCATTGACATTCACAAGTGAGGAAACCATAAGGCAGAGTGTTTAAGTAACTCACACAGTCTCAATCAAATAGTATATGGCAAAACTGGGACTTGAATTCAAATTTCTTAAGAGTCCAGAAATTGCAGTAAGCATTTAAAGTAATCTCATGGTGTAGTCTTTAGTAAGATGTCTTTTTATTTTTTATTTTATTTTTATTATGTTTTTATTTATAATCAACAAGCTAAAAATTTAAAAGAGAAAAAGTAAAAAATAAAGTTTATAAAATAATCTTTATGTAAGTTGTTTAGATAATAAATATCACATTTTATAGAAGCTGAGGCTGTGGTTTGCCCAGGCTTATACAGCTAATAAATGGTAAAAATTGGGACTCTGAACTGTGTCTTACGACTTTCTAGTATGTGTTCCATTATAGCTATAAGATGCTGACTTGTAAAACTTAATATGTGACTATTTCCTTTAGTATGTTTACTTACTGGAAAATATTAAACCAGAGTTAATGTATAATTGTAACATCAGAAAGCTGGGGAAGAAGTCTCTTTTGGGGGTAAAATGGTTTTGATGCTGGCTAATGTAAGGTTGGTTCCATATTGTAGTGATTACTCTTGCCTATTTAAGTTTGTAAACTAATCTAGGCATGGATAAATCTTGCAGTTAATTTTATGGAGTATATGAGAAATACTTTTGTTAGGACTATGACTAAAAGTAAATTCATAATGTCTTACCACAAAAGGTCAATTCAGCCCATGCTTTCTCCTTGAGACCATGTGATAACCTTGATTCTTCTCATTATGCCACATGTCATTTAATACTCGAAGGGTCCATGAGAAAGAATGCTGGTCAAGTGAAAATGGCCTGAAATTGAAGAAGGGCCAGTTGTGTTGGAAGCAGTCAAATGGTATTAAATATAAAATTAAATGTCAAAGATACAATATCTGTACCCATTTGCAGACTCTTCTACCACTTTTTAGTTCTTATAGTCTTTAGTTCTTTAGTCCTTGTCTTGGGCCTAGAGTTTAATGCTTCAATATTTTGCCTTTTAGGTAGAGTGCGGAGCTTAAGTACTTCACTTTGGTCATTGACACACTTGACAGCGCTGCACCTAAATGACAATTACCTTAGTCGCATTCCACCTGATATTGCCAAGCTTCATAATCTGGTTTACCTGGATCTGTCATCCAATAAACTCAGAAGTTTACCAGCAGAACTAGGAAACATGGTGTCTCTCAGGTGAGGAAATATTACAGATATGACTCACTATATGAAATTCTAAATTTACCAAATAAAAAAATTATAGGATGTTACTCATCTTGCAGTAGGGTTTCCATATGTGTTTCCAAGATCAAGTGATATCAGTTGCCCAGGCACAGTGATTGATTTGGCCTTCCTTGACATTTCTTTTTCTTCTTTTAAATTTGGAGGTTTTAGGTAAAAGCGTGCTTGTATTACCAAGTTCTTTTGACAGACTTGAGGTGGGGTGGAGCTATTGTAAAATACTGACTTTAGGCTCAACTATATGATCATAAGACTAATCAGCAATAATTGGGAAAATATATTGTGCTTCTTAGTGAGACTTTTAGGAACATATCTCTTTTTTATAATACTTATATATAACATTAAGGAAATCTTAAAACCTGATAAGTGGATTTATTTCTAGTTCTTCAGGGTTCTTTAAGAATGCATAGGAGAAATTTTTGTGGCAGTCTTAAGACCTTTTATAAACATTCCCAATACAAACAAGGATTGCTTTTCTGTGTTGTTTATATGCTCAGGAAATCTTTGAAAAAAATTTTGCCCTATGTTTAAAATTAAACATATTGTTTTAAAATCATGTTTCTCATCACCCCCTAACTATATGTTTTTGTTGATTTTTCTATTTTTTAAGATACTTTTTAGTCATCTAATAAGAGAGCTGTGTATTTTTTTCTACAGTCTGAGCAAAATTTTATAATCATAAACTGAGACCTTATCTATACTATCTTATTTGTCCTACCTTATGTTGTTGTTATTGTTTTTTTTAATGCTCACCTGAGGACATTTTTTTCATTGTTTTAGAGAGAAAGGGGAAGGGGTGGGGGCAGGAAGAGGGAGAGAAACATTGGTTGGTTGCCTTCTTGTACGCATCTGGACTGGGGATCAAACCTGCAACCTGGGTATGTGCCTTGATGGGGAATCAAACCTGCAACCTTTCAGTCTATGGGATGATGCTCTAACCAACTGAGTTATACCAGCCAGGGCTATACTACCTTATGTTGTATTTTTTGTGTTTATGTTCTATGTCAGTGATTGTTCATCATAGTATCTTGATGTAATATATTTGTAATCAGTTATAAAAATTGATACAGGTGATTGGCTAATAATTACAGTTAAATTCTGAACTTCAAAAAACTTACTTTTTTCTGTTAATTAAACTAGGTTCAAGGATATCTGTTGTTTTGGACCATAAGAATATCTGTCACTCTGATCTGATAGGCATTTGGATGAGAGAGAAAGGATAGATTTACGCTGAAAATGATGTATAATTCCTACACTGTTATTAATCTGTGCTAGATAATGAGAGTAAATTATAGAAACATTGTTAACAGTTGTGGCAGTTACACATTTTGTGTAGCACCTTAGTATTACATAACAGTTTTAGATAAGCATATTGAAATGTGCTTTGAATGTAAACATCACTCAAGGTATGTTGGAGAGAAGATTAAGAAAATAATTGTAGATATTAAGAAAGCCTGACAAATTCAACTAAAGCAATTTTTTTTTTAAACAGGGAATTGCTTTTAAATAACAATCTGTTACGGGTTTTGCCTTATGAACTTGGTCGGCTCTTCCAGCTACAAACTCTAGGTTTGAAAGGTGAGTAACTTTTAAAAAATGTAGCCTTAACACTCAGTATTGAGCTATTCTGAGTCTTTTAAAGACTAAGATACAATATAGGTCAGGTTTTAGTAATTTCTCTTGAAAGAAAAGTGGTTCTTTGGTATTGAACTGAACTTCAGGATTTCAACGTGCTGCCATCATTTTAACAAACTTTTATGGGGAAATGTTTTATGTTTTTATATTTTGCCTTTCAAATTAACACTAGTTTTTCTGGTGTCTTTATTTTTTTTTTTTTTTTAAAGAATGACATAATAGAGTAAACTTTAACTTTAGCTAGAATAGCTCATGTCAGGTCCTGATGGAGTAGATAAAATTGCATTGCAATTTGCATTTAATTGCAAATTAAATATGTGATCCTATGTGGGAAAACATTATAACAGTAAAAATGAACTATACCTAGTAAGTATAATCATTCTAAATAAAATGTATTAATCTAGCACACACCTCTGACAATCTTATGTCAATTAGTTTGGGGTGAAAGTCATACTCATTTTATAGTGATATAAATACTGAAATTTGTATAATTTTCTCTTAATGGCATAAAAAGGTTCATTTTAAATTCAGAGAATAAGTACAGATATACTATATTGCTTAGACATTTTTTCTTTTAAAAAATTATATTGTTTATTATAGTTATCCATACTTTTTTCCCTTTGCCCACATCTACCCAGACACCCGTCTTCATCAGGCAATCCCCTACCGTAGTCCATGTCCCTGGGTCATGCATAAATGCTCTTTAGCTAATCCCTTCACCTTCTTTCTCCCAGTCTCCCCGTCTCCCTCCCCAGTGACAGTGGTATTGGTTAAACATTTCATTGTATGTATGTGAGGAATGAACATTAATCAAAGCCATAAAAGTATACACTTTCATGTATTTGGTTTTCCTCCTTCAAAGATTACTTGAGTGCGCACTAACATGTTTTGTTTGCAGTTGCTTATTCATATAATGGATCGTTAAAAATTAAACTCGAGCAAGAGTGGAAAGAATGCTGACTTTGTTGGTTGAAATGACAAACGGTATTAGGCTTCCTTACACAGTTAACACTTTGTAAATTAGATAATTATAAAAGTGGTTAAGTCTTATTTTCTTGGTTTCTCTGTAGAATTTTTTGGATTTTTTTAAGTTATGTGTGAAGTGGAAAAATACTTTCTTGAGAATTAACCCAAGGCATGTGAAATTTAACTGTTGGAATATTTTACCTAATTCTGTATACTCTATATCTTATTTTATAAATATAGTTGAAACAGCTGTCCAGCTAGAGTTGGAGTGGAAATAGATCTGTTCCTTTCTAAAAATAATTATGAAATGGTTGTCTTTTTTTATAATCTTAGACTTAGGAAGTATTAAAGTCACACTTTTTTTACTGATTATAATTAATTATTTTTGTCTCTAAGAATAACTATTTTAACATCAATCAGAACAGCCATTTTCTCCCTTGTAATATTGATAGAGAACACATCAGTGATAAATGAATAATTTACTATTGAATCCAGTGGACTGACCTTTTCTACTGTGTTTAACATTCTTGAAAAAGCACATATTATATTACTGTTTCATAACCCTATTCCATTCTATCTCATATATAGACATGCTCCCAGAAAATTTATATTAAGTATCAACTGAATGAATCATTCTGGATATCTATTATCCTCTTATTCCTTCATTCTATTTTACTGGTCAAAATGTTAGTCTTCTAAACTACAATAGCCTTTGGATGCCTGAAACCAGTGATAATACCAACCCCTATATATACTATTTTTTCCTATACATACATTCCTGTGATAAAGTTTAATTTACACACTAGGCATGGTAAGAGATTAGCAACTAATAATAAAATAGAACAACTATAGAAACACCTCAATAAAAGCATATGACTGTAGTCTCTCTCAAAATATTTTATTGTGCTGTACTCACCTTTTCACTTAATGGAAGCACATTATGGCTTCTCTTGGGCACATCTGAATTGTAAGGAGCACTGGAGCACTACGCTTGTGTATTGGGGCCATTTTTAAGTAAAATAAGTGGTACTTGAACACAAGTACTGTGATACCTCAACAGTTGATGTGATAACCGAGATGGCTGCTAACAGGCAGGTAGCAGACGCACCATGGATACACAAGACAAAGGGATGATTCATGATCAGGATGGGATAGCAGGAGACATCATCATGCTGCTTAGATGGTATGCAATGTAAAACGTATTAACTCTTTATTTCTAGAATTTTCCATTTCATATTTTTGGACCTCAGTTTACCAGCATGTCACTGAAGCTGTAATAGGGGGAGACTATTGTACTGTCTTTATCTGGCCTTTGATGCTAGTGCCCCTTTGTCTACAGATTCACAGTTGTGAAAATGTCTTCTTAGACCTGTAGTCTTTTAGATGAGGCATCAGCTCTGCTTCACCAGCCTTAGCTCCACTTTGTTCATGCCTATAGATAAATTCTTTTTCATTAAATTTTAGTTTGTTTTGTGGTAAATGCCTATATGCAGCCCTTTTCTCTTCTATGAGTCTGTTTATCTAGCAGGGCCACTTTCTGTTCAGATGATCTAGTACAGAAGAGTAAGGACCTTTTAGAAATGAAAGAAAAATCAGAGCCTTTTCTGCTTTCTTTCAAAAGTTAAAGAGGGTAAAAAATGGGATTGGTTTTATAAAGCAGTTGAAGGAATAAAATACCCCTCTTTGAATGGTAGCTTTATATTCTTAGGAAGGTAAAACTTGAAATAATTTCTTAATCAGTTTTAATAGCAACATAGTGGTACTTTGTACACAAAACAGGGGAGGAAGTGGAATGAAGCATTTAAATTAGCACTGTGAGATATATATATATATATATGAAACAATGAAAATTATCCACCTCTGATCCATTTTGTCTTAAAATTGAAAAAAGGAGTACTTTTTTTCTATTTTCTTGGCTACCTCTGAACACAGATACTGATGTTTTGATAATGATTTTGATTATCTGGGCTCAACAAGGTAATTTTTAGAAATTCTATTTTGAGATTTAAGGAATATGTGTGAAGGGTAGGTATTTGAAGAGTTAGGATAAAAAGGCCAATTTAAAAACCACACACATGGCTAGTCCAGGCAATTGGAAGTGTTCTCTTTAGTCACTTAACAGAAAAATTTGAAGTGTATTAATTTTATGGAGAAAAAGGTGTAAGAGCAGTTCTCACAGTTATTTTAAATAATTTAGAATTTATGTCCTAGTGGGTTAAGCAATACTTTTTCTGACATATGGGTGAAAGAGTTGTCCACAGGCATCTGTGTCCCAGTTCATAAAAAATTTAGAACTTCAATAATTGCAAAAAATTCCAAGTTTCTTCCAAGAATTACTTATCTCCCTTAAAATAAAATGGGCTGTGGCCCAAAAGAATAGAAGATTCTTTTACTTGTAATATTTTTTTTATTATTCATGAAATATATAAAAGAATAACTACATGCATTTTAAAGGAAATAATAAGATGAATGACTGTACACTCATTACCAGATGTTCTCAGTACCTTTTTTTAAAATGCACTTTGAAAATCTAATTGTCATTCATAACGAGTCAAAGTACTTATTTCTGTGTTAAATAACAAAGAGCTTCTGGAAATCAATAAGAGAACAATCTATTACAGAGCATATTAATAGTTCATATGAGAGGATACACAAATAGCTGTAAAAATATAGAGAGTTGATAACCTTATGCATAATAATAATGCAGATCGAAACTGTACTCAGTTTCACCTATCAGTTTGGAGGAATTCCAAAAATTTTATCAAATAACTGTTGTTGAGATTATTGGGAAGTAGACATAATTACATCATGTTGTAGACTTTCTGTACATTTTAAGTTTCCTTTGTGCCTTTTCCTACTAACATCTTCACCACTTCTCTCAGAGGTTACTACTGTCTTGAATGTGTGTTAGCTATTCCTTTACTTTCAGTCATTCAACAGATATTGATGAGCACCTCTGATGTGCCAGGATACTGGGGTTATGTGTGTATCCATTATAGGTGTTCTAACCTTTATATAAATGGAATTGTACTGACTGTAATTTTCTATGACTTGCTTCTTTTCAGCCTTTTTATGAGTCAGCCACGTTTATGCATGCATGTAATTGTAGTTTATTTGTTTCATTGCTGTGTTGTATTCTGATATATAAATATGCTATAATTTATTCTACCATAGATGCTTAGTCCCCCATCCCCTTTTTGGCTATTATAAACAATGCAGCCATGAACATTCTTGTGCATGTCTCCTATAGAGTTCTTAAGAGTAGAATTGTTGGTTTGTAGAGGCCTGTACATCCTTAGCTTTATTAGGTAATGCCATAGTGTTTTACAAAGTAGTTATATTAAAATGCACTCCCAAAGTAATAGTTTTCATTTTTCTTTTTTTTTTAAGATTTTATTTATTTATTTCTAGAGAGAGGGGAAGGGAGGGAGAAAGAGACAGAGAGAAATTTCAATGTGTGGTTGCCTCTCGTGCACCCCCAGCTGGGGACCTGGCCCACAACCCAGGCATGTGCTCTGACTGGGGATCTAACAGACGACCCTTTGGTTTACAGGCCTGCACTCAGTCCACTGAGCCACACCAATTAGGGCACTTTTGTCTGTTTTGTATTGTGAATGTCTCATCCCACTCTGTAGCTTTTCTCTAGTGGTATCTTTTAATGGATAGATTTGATATTTTTATTGTAGTTGAATTTTAAAGCCTTTCATAGTTAGTGCATAATATGTCTCGTTAAATAAATCCTGCCCTTCCCCGGGTCAGAAATACATTTTCCTATATCACCTCCTAAAAGTTTTGTGAAGCTTTGCTCTTCTCAGCTAATTTTTTCATTCATTTGGAATTGAATTTGAATATGATATGAGGGGTCTAATTTGGGGAGGGATGTAATTTTTTTTCCTTCTGAATAACCAATTGTCTAAGCACCATTTAGTGAAGAGTCTTCCCTTTTCTCACTGATGAGCAAAGTGCCCTCTCTCATCAGCTATGTCTAGGTCTGTTTCTAGGATCTTTCATATATCTAATAATCAATTTGTCTAACTGTTTACTAATTACTACATTATCATAATTATTGTGGCTTTATATTAAGACTTAATGTCTGGTTTGGAAATTCCTCTTATTTTTCTTTTGCATTGTCTTGACAATGTGGGTGTCTTGGATCTTCCTCATGCATAAGAACCACTTGTTACACCTTTCATAGCAGCTTTGGGACTTTGGAATTACATTGAATATCTGGATTAATATAGGAAGAATTTATGTCTTAATTATATTGAGTCTTCTTATCTATGAATTTATGTAGCTTCTACATTTATTTACATCTTATTAATGTCTTTGAATAAAATTTTATAACTTCCTGCACACTGGTCTAGCACATCTTTTGTGGGATTTGTTTTTAGGACTTTATAAGTATTTTTTTCCAATTATAAACCATGTCTTTTTTATTTTAAAAGTTGCCTTTTCTCCTTAGTTGCTCTTGTGGTATATAAATATTGTATAATTTTTTTTAAAAAATGGGCTTTGTAGTAAGCCTTCATGGCTATATTCTCATTCTTTCTAAAAATTTGTCTGCAAGTTTATTTGGGTTTTGTATGCAGATAATTTCATCTACTAATAGCGACAGTTTTGTTTTTTCCTTTCAAATTCTCATACATTTAATTTCTTTTCTGATTTTCATGTATTGACTAAGGTGTTTAGTACAGTATTAAATAGAAGCCTTAATACTGGGCATTCTTCTATTCTCAATTTTAAAGGATTCTATTAAGGAGAAACATAAGGAAATATGTTTTTCTATTGAGAATGATACTTGCTCTGTATTTTTTGAAAAATTTTTTTAGTTTCTAGAAGTTTTCTTTTATTCCTGTTTTCCTAATTCTTTTTCAGGTGCTAAATTTTATTAAATGCTTTAATTCATCTGTTGAGATGATTCTGTTATTTTCATTCAGTAGGATTTGTAGTTGTAAGAACTATTGAGGCTTTCTCATAGTTAATGAACCCATTTTGTTGGACTGTATCTGTACTTTTGGAATTTGTCAGCTTTTTAAGTTTTCAAACTTATTTGCATGAAAATGTTCATGATATTTTCAAATATAGCTTTAAACTCTCCATTTTATTTATAACTGTATTATCCCCTCTTCATTTTTAGGATTATTTATGTGCCTTCTTATTCTTTTTTCTGATATATCTCCTCAGGGACATGTCAGTTATGTTTTTTTCAGTGACTCAGTGTTGTAATAATTAAGATATTTTTGCCAAATTTTCCATTAAAATGGTGGATTTGTTTATTTCCCTATGTAATTCAGTCAGCTTTTGTTTTGTAGCCTTTGAGGTTATTAAGTGTACCAACTATACCTATATATTCTGTATATTGCTGTACCTTCTGTTGAATTAAACTTGATACTAGGTAGCAAGCCTCTTTTTTTCTTGTTAGGCTTTTCATCTTATAGTCTACATGAATATTATAGCTATGTAAGTTTTCTTTTGGTTAATGTTTGTCTAATATATCTTTTCTCATCTGTTTACTTTCAACTTTCTGTGTACTTGTTTTAAGTGTATCTCTTACAGATAGTATATAGCTGGACTTTGTTTTTAAACCAGTCTAACTTTATTTTGTTTTTAATATGTGGGTTCAGAGGAGTTGCCTTACCTATATTGTAATTGTTGATATTTTTGTATTGTTACTATCTTACCTTTTCATTCTACTTTGTGATTTTTTTTTTACTTTTCTAAAAATAGGGTTTTTTCCTCTTGCTTTTTTCTAAATCTATAACTTCTGTTGGTTTGGAATTTGTACATTTTATTCCTAGACTCTTAAGTGATGAATTTTGAAAGCTTACCTTGAATGTATTTTTGAAAGTAAAAATTTTAGTAACATTTTTACTGAGCTGTAATTTATATTTGGTGAAATTCACCCCTTTGGTGAATGTTGACAGGCATATGCAGTTACAATGAGATGTTGAGATGACTTTTCTTCTTTAGTCTGTTTATATGCTGAATTATGTTGATAGATTTTCGAATATTAAACCAACCTTCTATTCCCATTTTATTTTTAATTTTTTCCCTTTTTATTATATTTTTTGTTACCCTTAATCCCTTTTTATTTTTTAACTTTATTTTTATTGTTTATACTATTACAGTTGTTCCCAATTTTTCTCCCTTTCTTCACCTCCTTCCAGCCCCACCCTCTCCCTTCCCCAAGCCAGTCCCCATATTATCTGTGTCCATGGGTTGTGCATAAATGTTCTTTCATTAATCCCTATTTCCATTTTAAATACTACATGGTCATTATGTATTCTCTCTTTAATATGTTGTTTGATTTGATTTGCCAATATTTTCTTGAGGATTTATACATTTATGATGATAATACATATTGTTCTGTAACATTTTTCTTACAATGTCTTTGGTTTGATTTCAGGGTACTGCTGAACTCTTAAAATGAGTTGGAAAGTGTTTTTAACACTTCTGTTTTCTGGAAGAGTTTGCATACATTTGTATTACTGTATTTTAAAATGATCAGTTAAATTTTCCAATAAATCCATATGGGTCTGGAGTTTTCTTTGTTGAAATGTTTTAAACTAGTAATTCAATGTTTTTCACCAATACAGGACATTGAGGGTATCCTTTTCTTAGTACAGCGACTCTGACTTGTTTTTGGTTATTGTTTGCATGGCATACCTTTACTTTCAACCTCTTTGTGCCTTTGAATCTGTAGTGTGTCTCTTGCGGACAGCATATAGTGAATTATATTTTATTATTTATCCTGCTAACCTCTGCTTTTTAATTAGAGTTTAATACACTTTTAATGTATTTGTTGATCAGGTAGGATGTATGTCTGACATTTTGCTCTTTGTTTTTTATGTCTGATATCCTTTTTGTTTCTTTGTTCCTCAATTAATGACTTCTGTTTCTTTGAATGGATATTTTCCAGTGTACCAATTAAATTCCCTTGTTTCTTTTGCTATATTATTTTTAAGTTATTTTTCCAGTGGTTACCCTGAGAATTACAATTAACATCTTAATTTAGAGCAATCTAATTTGGATTAGTATCAACTTAATATCAGTAATATTAAAAAAGGCCCTGGCCAGGTGGCTCTTATATGAGTAAAGTTGTCTCTTATGTGAATAAAAAGAGTAAAAAACAAAAATTACATTTAAAATGTCTTTTAGATGTACCTATGTAGTTACCTTTACTAGTACTTTTTATTTTTTCATATGGATTCAAGTTACTGTAAATGTCCTTTTATTTCAGTCTGAAGGAATCCCTTTGGTATTTCTTGTGATATGTCTGCTAGTGATGTGATCACTCAATTCGTGTTTATCTGAGAATGTCTTAATTTGTTCTTTATTTTTGAAGGCTATTTTTGCTAGATACAGAATTTTGGTGGACAGTTCTTTTTTCTTTTCAACTTTGAGTATGTCATTCTACTGTCTTTTGGCCTTTATGGTTCTTGATAAGAAATCAGCTATGTTGATCTTATTGAGGATCTGTACGTGATGAGTCACTCCTTTTGCATTGCTTTCAAGATTCTGTTTGTCTTTGACTTCCCATAGTCTTATTACAGTTTGCCTAGGTGTAGTTCTCTTTCATTTTAATTTACCTGGAGTTCGTTCAGCTTTTTGGATGTGTATATTGTTCATCAAATTTGAGATGCTTTTGGCCACTCTTTATTCAAAAGTTTTTTCTGTATTTTTCTTGCTTCCTCTTCTGGGACTTCCATTATGCTTCTGCTGCTACATTTGATGTGTTGTCTGACTGTATAACCTCAATCTGAAAGTTCACAGATCCTTTCTTTTTCCTATCTAATACTGCTCTTGAGCCCTTTTATTGTACTTTTTAACATCATAATTTTTATTTTGTTCCTTTTTATAATTTCTATTTTTAAATATTCTTTCTTTGGTGGGACACTATTCTTAAATGTTTAATTCTTTAGACATGATTTTCTCTAGCTATTTGAACATATTAAAATATTGTATTTTTAAAGTCTTTTCTAGTAAGGCCTTGCTGTAGTTTTTAGTGTCCTTGGGGACAATTTATATTGATTGCATTTTCCTCCCTGTGTCTATGGGACATTCTCTCTTATTTCTTTGCATGCTTCATTATTTTTTTAATTAAGAGCTAGACATTTTAAGTAATGTGGCAACTCTGAATCAAAATCTCCCTCTCCTTCCCAGTATTGTTTGTTGTTGCTACTTTGTTGTTTGTTGCTTTACTGACCTTATAACTGATTCTGTGAAATTTGTATTCTTTATCATGTATGGCCACTGAGCCCTTTATTTACTTTTTTTAAAAGATTTTATTTATTTTTAGAGAGAAGGGGAGGGAGATAAACATCAATGTAAGAGAGAAACATCAATTGGTTACCTGTTGCCCCATCTGGGGACTGAACCCGTAGCCTAGGCTTGTGCTCTGACCAGGAATCAAACCAGTGACCTTTTGCTTTGTGGGACAACACCCAATCAACTAAGCCATACCAGGCAGGGCAAGCCCTTCATTTAATTTGGTGATCAGAGATTTCCTTAAATGCCTGGAACCAATAAATTCTTCCACTATTGGCTAAGTGGTTCTATGTGTGTTTGGGAGACAACTGAGTACACCTTAAGTACTCAGCTAGGAATTTTATAAGTCTGCCTTAGCCTTCACTTTATATTTGTGCATAGCCTGAAGGTCAGAAAGTGGTGAGAGGTTAGGCTGTTTTTAGTTTTTCCTAAGCATGTGCATAGTGCTACATATACACATGGCCTTCTGGGTTCCCCCAAATATGTAAGGGCTTTCCAAAACCCTTATTGGTATCTTATTTCCAAGCTTTTAAGTTTTTTGGGTAGTCTGTTATCTGCTTCATTTGCTTCCATGACCTCAGGTTGCCATAAAGTTAAAACATTTTTCATTAATGGTTTCCTCAAACATGCTCCCAAAACCTTTATCTCCCCTCTAGTGGAAGTCTTTTTTGGCATTCGGCAAGAGTCAAGGAACCAGCACCCAAGTCAGGTAAAGGCCAGTCTTTGAAAGTGAGACTTTGAAAATCTCCAGCTCAATTTTGGTAGCTCCAGTTGTTGCCAAGCTGCCTTGGCAGTGAAGGGACCAGGGGAAGTTAAAACTCCACAAATCACTGTTTTTACCTATATTGATCTTTCCTCCTGAGTAAATACTCCCTGGATTGCTTCAATCATTTGGTTAATTTCCAGAGTTCTGAAGTAATTGATTCTGACAATTTTTGCTTCTTGTTGTTACTTCTTTTATGGAGGGACAAATTTTTGGAGGTTCTTACTTTGCTGTTTTTTATCCATTTCTTTTTGAGTGAGTTATGGTAATTTCTGTCTTTCAAGGAATTTGTTCATTTCTTCTAAATTGTTGAATTTATGGGTGTATTTTTTTAATATTTCTTATTCTTTTACTGTCTAATGGGCTGTTCCCTCTTTGATTCTTAATATTTATAGGTTGTATCTTTTTGTCCTGGTCAAAGATAGGTTTATCAATTTATTGCCTCTTTTTCAGAATACCATGTTTTGTGTTTAGTAGTAATCCCTTGTTTTTCTATTTTAAATTTTATTGATTTTTTTTCTCTCTTCCTTCTGGTTTCTTTGGGGGTCATTTGTTCTTATTGTTTTAGATTCTTAATATTGAAATTAGATAATTGATTTTAGATCTTTATTTTGTAATGTAACCATTAATGCCATAAATTTTGCTCTAAACACCAAGTTAGCTGCATCCTACAAATTTTGATAATGTGTTTTTATTTTAATTCAGTTAAAACATTTTAAATTCCCATGTGACTACTTTGACCCATGGATCATTTAGAAGTGCAATATTCATGTGCACCTGAATGTATATTTTTCTATTTTTGAGTAGAATATTATGTAAATATCAGTCAAGTTGGTTGACATTATCATTCTGGTCTTCATCTTTACTGATTTACTAATAGTTCTATTCTTTATGTCTACAGCTCCAATTAATATATATTAAAAATTTTTATTCTAATTCTCTTACTATCTCATGTTTTACGTCTTTTTGATTCTTAGTGATGCCATTTGGGTAATTTCTTTGCTGTTTTTTCTTTTCACTAATTTTGTTTTCAGCTGTATATAATCGACTACCTAACTCATTCATCATATTTTCCCTAGTATTTTATTGAGCATACTAAAGTGTGTAGCTTGACTAACTTTGATAAAAGTATACACATATGCAACTTACTCAAGATATAAAGCATTTTGTCACCCCAGAACAGGTCCTTTTCCTACTTTCAAGGCTGTTGGGAACTGCTAATTAGATTTTCACTGTAGTTGTACAATTTTGCACTCCCACCGGCAATTTCTGAGACTTTCAAGTACTGCACATTTCTTTCTAACACTTTGGTTAATACTTTCTAATTGTATCCATTTTGGTGGTAGGGTGTTGCAGTGAAGATTTTGTTTGTTTTTTTTAATAGCTAGCACCTTCATTTGTGGAATCTCTGTGGGTTTTGTTTTTTTAAATCTCTTTGCCAGACTCTTACATGCTTATCTTAACAAATACCACCTTTATTTCTTAAGTGAATATATAGACTATTAATAATATCTTGTCTTTTGGTAAGAGTAAGATAAATCTGTATTCTTAGTATTTGGATATCCTTGATCAGTATCATTAAAAAATTCTTTATTGTTTGTTGTTCAGGTACAGTTGTCTCTATTCCTCCCCTCCCCCGCCCCACCTTCCCCCCATCTCCCACCCTCATTCCTTACTTTCCTCTCACATTTTACTAACTCATCTTGGTAACAGGTTTTCTTGTTCACTTGAAACATCTTTCTTTTCTCATATGTAATATAAATATTCCAACTAGGGTGACTCTCCCTCTCTTTTACATCATTCATTCTTTCTCATAAGGACTTTCTGTTTTTCAGTTAAAATATTGTCCTCAAAGATAAATATAGAACTTTTAGTGGTTACTTTAAGTGCCGAGTTGTGATATTACCTAAGAATTGACCAAGATTAATATTTATATGATTATGAGTATGTATGCATGTGATTTTCACAAACATAAATGATAAGGATATAATTAAATAGTGGCATGTAGGAAAAACAACTCTTGAAGTTTTTCTTTATGAATACCAGGGCATTTTTTTAAAATTCATGTTATTTATGTTTAGATTAAATATAGTAAAATTCACTATAGAAAATTATGGTTTTTGGTCTGGTCTTACTATTGTAAGCCTTACATATTCTATTTTTGTCTTCTGCTTTAGGCAATCCTTTATCACAGGATATTCTCAATTTATACCAGGACCCAGATGGAACCCGAAAGCTACTGAACTTTATGCTTGACAATCTTGCAGGTAACTGTTAGTGCCAAAGCAATAAACTCTACAGATACTATTATTAACTAATGTGTCACATTTTACTTAAGAGCATCTGACCATTTTGTATAAGTGCTTATAGGTATGCAATTCCTGCCATTAGTATATCCTGGGGTAGTGGACTATTCTTTTCTTACACTGAGTGCTTTTTCTATTAACCAAGCAATATGTAAGGAACTTCTGTTTCATTATCTCCTTTAATCTTTGTAAGAACCTAGGAGGTAGGAATTTTTATTGGCATTGTACAGGTAAATTCTGAGATAGAGAAAGTAAAGCAATTTACCCAACTAAACGCAGCTAGTTGACTGCTGTGAACCCAGGACATCACTTCTCTTTTGGTTAGAATTTACACTTTATTTTTTTCAGTTCTTTCATACTTAACCGTTCTGCTCCCCTCTATGTTGTATTTCCTTCTGTTTGCTTGCTTTAAGTTTATTTTGTTCTCTTTCTTATTCAGTATAACAACTTAGATTGTTGATTTGAGACCTTTCCTTTTATATTAATGTAAGCATGTAGCATTATATATGTACCTTGCAGATCTATTTTAGTTGCATTCCACAAATTTTTATATGTTGTAGTTTTTATTTCCATTCTGTTTAATGTATTTTTTAAAAATTCTCTTTGAGCCCTGGCTGGTGTGGCTCAGTGGATTGAATGCCAGCCTAGGAACTGAAAGGTCACAGGTTTAATTCCCAGTCAGGGCATATGCCTGGGTTGTGGGCCAGGCCCCCATTTGGGGCATTCAAGAATCTGATGTTTCTCTCCCTCTTTTTCTCCCTCCTTCCCTTGCTCTAAAAATAAATAAATAAAATCTTTAAAAATTATTTTCTTTGATTCTCTGTCTTTCACTAGTGGATTATTTACAAACGTTTACTTTTCTGTTGATTTTATTATTGTTTGAGTCTAATTTACTGAGGTTTGTATTTTGAAGCTTTGTTTTTTGGTAGATACATATTTAGGATTGCTACATTTTCTTGGTGGGTTGATCTTTTCAATCATTATGTAATGACCTTCTTTGTTTCTAGTATATACTTTGCACTTAAGTATACTTTATCTGATGATAATATAACCACTCTGACTTTTTTGTTTAATATGGGTATAGTCTTTTTCCATCCTCATACTTATAGACAGCATACAGTTGAGTCATGGGTCATGTTTTTTTATTTATTCCATCAAGATTCAACTCTTAAAATTTGTGTTTTGAAACCATTTACATATAGTTTAATTGTAAATATGTATAACTTAATTTTACCATTTTAATATTTGTTTTCTGATTCTTTCTTGTCTTTCCTCTTTCTTCTTTTATCTCTTCTTGTTTTCCTGTGGATTACTTAAACATATTTTAGGATTCTATCTTGTTTTATTTTTGCTGTTTTTGAGTACATTGTCTTTATAATTGTTTTCCTTTTTTTTTTATAATTTTCTTAGTGGTTGCTTTAAATATCACAACATCCATACTTAGCATAGTTTACTGATAATGGTATTTTATCGCGTAAATGAATTATTGATGCCTTACTTCCATTTATGTTTCTACAGCATTCCCACTTTAAAATGTACAAGAGGGAACTCCCCCCAAAAAACAGAATTTATTCTTTAAAAATCATGTATTTATTCTTACATGTTTAAACTTAAGTCACCTTCAAAATACTCTCCATTTGATGCAATACACCTATTGAGATGTTTTTTCCACTGCTCAAAACAGTTTTTGTAATTATGTCTTATTAATTATGTTCTTATAGTTGTCCCAATTTTTCCTTCTTTTCCCCTCTCCACCCAGCACCCTCCATTCCCTCAGGCAATCCCCACAACTTTGTTCATGTCCACTGGTCATGTGTATAAATTTTGTGGCTACTCCATTTCCTATATTGTACTTTACACCCCCATGGCTATTCTATAAAACTACCAATTTGTACTTCCTAATTTGAACTTGTTGATTTGGATGCCTTTTAGTGTTTCTGGCATTTCTTGTTTCACCTTTTTCACATTGGCAAAATGTTTCCCTTTTCAGACTTTTTCATTTGGGGAAACAAAGAGAAAAAAAAGTTGCTCAGGGCGAGATTGGGTGAATAGGGAGGGTGGAGCAGGGGCTCATTCTGTTTTCTGGTCAAAAACTGCTGAACGCTCAGTACAGTGCAGGAAGGTGCACTCAGACATCACCCATCGTGAAACGGGCAAACATGTTGAAAGAGTCTTCAAAAAAAATTCACCAAAGCCCAGTGCAGCCTCTCACAAGAACGCCAGCTGGTACATGGTACAGATGGGTTCCTAGAACACTCACCTTGTGAAAGAAGCCTGTACTACAAGAGACCCACCCTCCAGAAGATAATTCCAGTATTTTGGGGTCTCCCCAACTGTCTCTGGTGTTTTCCCTGCTTATACTGAGGGCCACACAGATGTGGTTTGTGCTTCAACCATTGTTTTAAGAAGCTCGTGTGGAGAAGGATGATCTATTAAATTAACTCCTATTCTTTTTCTAGTTCCTTTTTTTAAATATTCTAATTCTTCTGTTATTCTTTTCTTTCTGCTAAGAGAGGTTCCTTTAGCCATTCATCTCTCAAGGACAGAGATCTGCTAGCAACAGAGTCTCTTAGTTTTCTTATGATAACATCTTTATTTCCCCTTGATTTCTGAAGGATAATTTTATTGAATACAGAATTGGTGTTTGATGCTTTTCTTTCAGCACTTAAAAAATGGTGTACCAATTTCTGTGGCCACCATGTTTTCAGAAAAGAAACCTGTTGTTCCCTTATAGGTAATGTGTAATTTCTATCTGATATGTTTGAGAGTTTTGTGTTTAATTTTCAGTTTAATTATAATGTGTCTTGGTGTGGATTTGTTTGGGTTTATTCTACTTGAAGTTTGCTTACCTTCTTAAATTTGTAGACATATGTCATTTACTAAATTTGGGGATTTTTAGTCGTAGTCTCTTAAGAATAGTGTTTAAGTCTACATTCTTTCTCCCCTTCTTCTAGTCTCTGATTATATGAATTTAGAGCTTTTGTGATAGTCCCACAGGTCTCAAGCTTCATTTACTTTTTTTAGTTTATTTTCTTTTTATTCATATTAAATAAATTACCTTGGTTCTTAAATTCAATCATTTTATCTTTGTAAATCTTCATTATTGTGCCGTTTCTGTGAGTTTTGTTATTTTGTTTATTGTATTTTTTCAGTTCAATAATTTCAATTTGGTCCTTTTAATTTTTATATGTTTACTTTTCACTTTGAAAGACCTTTTAATTTTCAGGTGAACAGAAATAAAGCAAGACATTTAGATATCTAGGACCTTGGGAAGGTTGTGAATCAGAGGCATAGTGTCTGGGATGCATCCTTTCTCATCCAGGGCACAAATATGGCCTCTGCCTTTGGCCATGGAGAGAACACTTCTCCCCATTCAGGTGGCTGCTCTGGCTGCCCGAGATACAGTGGGCTGAAAACACTCTGGTTTTGGTGAGGGAGACCAATGTCCCAGATACCCAGGCTTAAGGCCAAAGCACCATTTAAAATTCTCATGGTTTTGGGAACCTGATGTCGAGATCAAGATGTTGGCAGGGTTGGTTCCTTCCAGGAGACTCGGTGAAGAATCTGTTGTGGGCTTTACTCTGAGCTTTTTGGGGACACCTCAAATTCTTGGCATTTGTTGGTTTGCGTCTGCTTTGCCCCAGTCTCTGACCCCATGATCACATGGCTTCTGAGTGCCCAATTTGGTCCTTTTTAAAACATGTAACTTGGGCTTCCTTGCTGAGGGTTTCTTTATTTTGTCTCAAGAGAATTTGTAGTTATTTCCAGAAGCAGCTTTACCATGACTGCTCTAAAATCTGTCAGATAATTTCAACATCTGTATTACCTCTGTTGGTGTTTGTTGGAGTCTTGCGTAAGTAGTGATTTTCCTGATCTTTGGTGTGACCAGTAATTTTTTCAGTTGTACCCAGGATATTTGGAATATTAAGTTAGGAGATTCCTGTTGATTTTTAAATCTGAGTTTTAGCTGGCAGTTGCCCAGTTTAGTTTTACCATATAGGTTTTGTTAGCCTTTCCAGGCTCACATGATTCTGTTACTGTGAGCAAACCATGCCCAATGCTGCTGACCCCTATGAGGTGCAGGATGGGTTGGCTCTCTTGAGCTGTGCTAGAGTGGTTGCCATCAGCAACAGTGAATCCCTCACATTGCCAAAAAGGAAATGAACATAGAGGAACTACAAAAACAGTTGGTAAACAATGAACAAAATGGCAATAAGTACATGCCTAATAATAATTACATTAAAGAGTGAAGGGTTAGAAACAAATATTCCAAGCAAATGGACAGGGAAAAAAAGCTGGGGTAGCAATACTCATGTCAGACAAAATAGACTTCAAAAAAAGGGCCATAAAAAGAGACTCAGAAGGTCACTTCATAATACTCAAGGGAAGAATCCATCAAGAAGACATAAACATTGTAAATGTATATGCACCCAACATAGGAGCACCCAAATACATAAAGAAAATTTTGGAGGACTTCAAGAAAGATATTGACAGCAACACAATTATAGTAGGGGATTTCAACACCTGCCTGTCAAAAATGGATAGATCTTCCAAACAAAATATCAACAAAGATATTGCAGCATTGAACAATGTCCTAGATCAAAAGGACTTAACTAATATATATAGAGAGCCTTTCATCCCAAAGAAATAATTACATTAAAGGATCATAAGAAACTACTATGAACAATTATATGCCAACAAATTGGATGACCTAGAAGAAATAAATTCCCAGAAACATAGACCCTATCAAGACTAAATTTTGATGAGACAGAAAATCTGAACAGACTGATTAATAGTAATTAAAAACCTCCAACAAACAAAAGTCCAGGACCAGATGGTGTCACTATTGAATTCTACCAAATATTCAAAGGAGGCTTAACACCAGTCTTTCTCAAACTCTTCCAAATAATAGAAGATGAGGGAACTCTTCCAAACTTACTTTATGATGTCAGCATTACCCTAATACCAAAACCAGACAAGAATGCCCCCAAAAGAGAATTGTAGGCCAATATCCTTGCAAAAAGTACTCAACTAAACATTAGGAAGTGGAATGCAACAATACATTTACTACAGCACAATCAAGTGGAATTTATCCTAGGTATGTAAAGGTGGTTCAACATCTCCATTAACAAATGAAGGATAAAGTCAAATGATCATCTCAGTAGATGCAGAAAAACATTTGACAAATTCAACATGTATTTTATGATAAAAACCCTTAAAGTGGATATAGAGGTAATGTACCTCAAAATAATGAGGGCCATAAATGACAAGCCCACAGCTAACATCATACTCAATGGTGAAAATCTGAAAGTATTTCCTGTAATAGCAGCAACATTATGAGGATACCCAATCTCTACACTTCTATGTAACATAATACTGGAAGTCTGAGCCAGAACAGTTAAGAAAGAAAAAGAAGTAAAAGACATCTAAATTGAAAAGGAAGAAGCAAAACTGTCACTATTTGCAGATAACATAATATATTTAGAAAACCCTAAAGACTTCATAAAAAAACACAACTGTTAGAACTAATAAATGAATTCAATAAAGTTGAAGTACACAAAATCAATACACAAAAATGCTGCATTTCCATACGTCAATAATGAAGTATCAGAAAGAGAAATAAAGAAAACAATCCCATTTATAGTTGCATCAAAAAGAATAAAATACCTAGGAATAAATTTAACCCAGGGTGAAAGATACATATATTGAAAACAAGACATTAATGAAAGAAATTGAAGAAGACACAGTTATATTTTGTGCTCATGGATTGGAGGAATCAATATTGTTAAAATGTCCGTACTACCCAAGCAATCTACAGATTCAGTGTAAACCCTATCAAAATTACAAATGACATTTTTCAAAAACTAGAACAATAATCATATTATTTGTATGGGACCACACACACAAAAAAAAACCCAGATAGCTAAAGCAGGATTGAAAAATAAGAAGCTGGAGGTATCATGCCCCCTGATTTTAAACTTATATTACAAAGCCATCGTAGTTAAAAAGGTGTGGTACTGGCGTAAAAACAGACACAGAGATCAATAGAACAGAATAGAAAGCACAGAAATCAGTTCACACATATGCAGTCAATTAATTTACAACAAAGGAGCCAAGAATATATTCAATACAATGGGAAAAGACAGGCGCTTTAATAAATGGTGCTGGAAAAATTGTGCAGCCACAAGTAAATGAATCTCAACCACTATCTTACACCATACACACAGATTAACTCTAAATGGATTAAAGACTTAAATATAAGGCCTGAAACTATAAAACTAGCTGAACACATAGACAGTGAGCTCCTTGACATAGGCCTTGTTGATGATTCTTTGAATCTGACACCAAAACCAAAAATATATAAGTACTACATCATACTGAAAAGCTTCTGCACAGCAAAGGAAATCATCAAGGAAATGAAAAGGTAACTACTAAATGAGAGAAAATATTTGCAAATCATATATCTAATAAAAGACTAATATCCATAAATGTACAAAAACCTCCTACAATAGCAAAAAAAACCCAAAAACCAAACAATCCAATTAAAAAATGGCAGAAGATCTAAATGGACATTTTCCCAAAGAAGACATTTATGTGACCGTACATAAAAAGATGTTCAACACCATTAATCATCAGGGAAATGTTTATCAAAATCATAATGAATATCACCTCACACCTGTTAGAATGGCTATTACAAAAAGATGAAGTAACAAGTGCCGTGAGGGTGTGCAGAAAAGGGACTCCTTGTGTGCTATGGTGGGACTATATGTTGGTGCAGGCATTGTGAAAAGTACAGCTGCTAAAACAGACATTCTCTAGGTAGACTTTTGATACAGGAATGGCTAGTAAAGTGATACTTCAAAATCTTGGATACTTTCGTGAAAATTTATGTGGCTAGATGAAGATGGCGTGGTTTTGTTTTAAAGAAATAACATTCTCAGTCACTAATACCCCTGGCAAATCTGCAAACTTGCTTCAGATTGTTCTGTAATTGAAAATGTTTTTAAAAGAAAGAAGAAAAGGGAGTTGTTCAATCTTATCTTAGTGAATTTTCTTTCTTCTGATAGTTGGGTAATATTTAGTTCCATAGTATTAATAACCATATTTGAGCATTTAATGTTTAACCAGTGTCATTTTCTGTCTAGTTCTTTTTTTTATCTCTTGCTTTGTGTTGATGTTATGGAAGATATAAATTAGGAAATTAAGGCCCATTAGAAAATACATTAATTTTTACTATATATTCATATGTGTTGTTTTCTATTTTAAAGATATTTGAATGTTTGCTTTTGTCAGTGGCCTAGTTAGTTGAGTGTTATCCTGGTACACCAGCACACCAAAAGGTTGCAGCAACTGATCAATGTTTCTCTCTCATATGAAGTTTCTCTCTCTTGGCCCCCTCCCACCCTACCCCCAAAATCAATAAACACACATCCTTGGGTGAGAATTTTTTAAAAAAAGGTATTTGAGTATTTTAGTTCATCAATATGTTGGAACTTCACATAGCTTTGATTTCCTAGCAGGGAACAAGGCTAAGTCAATGTGTACTTAAGAAGTAAAAACCTGATTAAGGTTTTAAATAGTTACTTTTCATAAATACAATGTAAGTGGAAGTGCCATTGAGTTTCTTAATATTCTTTTTGTATATTAGTTATATGTTCTCTGCATTGCTCTTCTAAACTTCCTTTGGCTTATAAATTTTCATTATATTTTTAAGTTAGTTTGTGGGCCATTACAACTGAAGAGAAAACAAGTTGATTTGATATTATAAAGTAAATGGTACTGATTTTAGTAATCATCTTATGTTAAACTTTTATTTTTTAGTTCATCCAGAGCAGCTTCCTCCGAGGCCATGGATTACATTAAAAGAACGAGACCAAATTCTGCCATCAGGTAAATAGTTTTTATCTTTCCTTGACTTTTTAAAGAAATACTTGAAATGCCCCTTGAGCACTGTGATATAATGAACAGGCCTTCATCTTACTGATGCCTTATGTACAAGAATCTCCTGTCTTTCACAGTGATGCACCTCTTGGTTTAAAAATGATTCCTGTTAGAATAGCTATTCTGTGTTAGAATGACATCTTCACACAGGGCATTGGGAGATGTAAAAAAAAAAGAGTAATAATTTATATTCTGAAAAATGTAACCTACTTAGGTACTTAAATTTTTCTTGAGAAGGTAGACTTATAACACTTGTGGAAGAATAATTTAGACTGGATCCATATTTGCTATATTGGAAACAAAATATAATGCCAGGCCAGTGGTTTAGAAATGGTACAAGTTGAGTATTTGAACAATTTAAGGGTATGATTTAGCACTTCTGGAACTGCAGTAATGTAGAAAATGTAAACCTTTATTACTTCTTTATGGAGACCAATAATGATATGACATCATTTACAGGGCTTTTTACTGCTTATTAAGATATATTATGATTGGGAATTCTACTTTAAAAATGTTATAAATTGGTATTTCTCCAATTGCCTTCTTTTTAATCACAAGAATAATAGTTTCCATGGTATCTAATTTCATTATAAATTTCAGAAATAAAAATTTTACTGTTTTAATATGAAGATTAAGCCAATCTCTGAATACTGATTCTTGAATGAGTTTTAATGGGTAAATCACAGAGATGATTATGTACTTTTTAAGCCCTTCTGTTTGAGAGGGTTTTCTTTTTAGTTACAAAGTAAGAGAATTCAGAAAAAAATCATTTGCTTTGATATTGGGAAATGTGGGCAATATAACATCTTCATGGCTCTATTTGTATTTTAATAATACTGAGAAATATTATGATACATTTCTGTCTTTCAGAAGTAATCATTTTAAGCCACCACACTCTAGATCCACAGTATCAGCCTGTGTTAAGAGGCACTGCATCAATACTATCACAAATAACATTCTGTTATCAGGATTTACAGTGATGGAGTGAAAAAAGAGTACCTAAGATTTTCTACAAAGCCTTAAGTTAGGCAGATTGATGTTATGTTTAGCCTTCCCTAATGCTCAATTAATTAGTTCCTTTCTGGTATTAAAAACACCATTTTCGAGTTAGTCAAAGCATGAGTGAACATAATTTTGAAGAAAAGCATTCCTGTTATTGCATAACTACATTTCCTTTAGGAAAAGAAACAATGTAAACAAGTTTTCAGTTGGTTGTTGAATTCTCAGAGTAATGAGTTCTTGTTTTTTTCTTACTGAAAAACAAGTATGATTTTTCTTGAGATGTATGGTGCTTCACTGAGTAGACTCTGAGTGCTAAAAAAGATAGTAAAAATGTCTTTTACTTCTGGTGCATAGGGAGATATGGATAATAACTAATGATGTTAAATGTGATCTATAGCTCCAAAATTATAATTATTAAACTGTGTAAGAATAAATATGAAAGCGTGAAAAAGGTACCAGTAACAAAATTGCGGCCAGTCAGATCCCTAGGGGACCATTGAACTAAGTTTAAGTTTGTCTTAATTCTTTTACCATCTGAATCTGAAACAACTTTAATCATGTTACTTTATTACTTGGATTTCTCACCTTTTATTAAAATATGTGATTCTCAACTGTGTCTGCCCATTCTAATCATCTGGGATACTTTTTATAAATATGAATACACAGATCCTACTATATGGACTTAATTTGAGTAGAACCCTGGCTATCAGCTGTTTTTGTTTATTTGTTTTTAAAGCTCTATAAACTGATTCTAGTAGGCAGCTAGGACAAAGAATTACTGGTTAAGATACTGGCTTTTCAAACTGATAGCATGTTATGTGAATCACCTGATAATTTGGTTAAATTGCAGATTCTGATTTAATAGGTTTTGGGAGACCAAAGATTCTTCATTTGTAAGATAACTGATGTCTGGTCCTTAGAGCACACTTTTGAGTAGCAAGAATACAAACTAGGTTCTCCCAACTATTAGTTTGCTCACAGTCTTTTTATAGTTCAAGGGCATTTTAAAATGAGAATTTAATTTCAGAAATGAAGAACTTGATTTGGCAACAAGGATTCTTTTATAACTTACCTTGGTTAGTCCATATTGATCTGGCTCAGAGCAGTGAGAGCAGTAAGAGGTCCAAAAAAGTACTGTGTGGACATTTCATTAATAAAAATTAATGAAATTGTAACCTTTTAAAGAGAACAAAACCAAAATTTACTTTTATTTCAGTTATATAAAGAAGCTTTGCTCAACAAATTATGTGCAAAAATTAGCATTTTTATTTAAAATTTGTATTTTTATTTATTAAAATAAATTTCCTAAAAATCTCAAATGTGAACTGTTAGTTTAATTCTAGTAAAATTGCTTTGGTGCAATGGACTCCAGTAGCTTTTATGGATATCATGTAATATATTCTTGCCTGAGGCATTTCAAAATGATATTTTGAGTATATTTGTGTGCCCTGTGTGCTTGTGCACATTATAATTGCTTTACAAAAAGTTGCCTAATTTTTCCCTTTTGTCTGTTGTTTTTTCCCCCCCACTTCTTAGCATCATTCACAGTTATGTGTTACAATGTGTTATGTGATAAATACGCTACCCGGCAGCTATATGGCTATTGCCCATCCTGGGCATTAAACTGGGAATACAGGAAAAAGGGAATTATGGAAGAAATTGTTAACTGTGACGCAGATATCATTAGTCTTCAGGTAACAAAATAGAAATTGAATTGTCTTTAAGTTAAAGGTGAACTTAAAAATAAAAGATTTTCTGGGAGAGATCCTGTGTACAAAGCAAACTTCAAAAGGAACTGTTTTCTCTATTCTTAAAAAATGGATTATTTTATTTTATTTTATTTTATTTTATTTTTTTGAAATATGTTTTTATAGAAAGATTTTTTCAGTTTATCATTTGTCAAATTTAACAGACTTTTACAAGTTCATTGATATATTGAATTAATGAGTTTAACCCCTGAAAAAGAAATATTCATAATATTAGCCATGCCACAAATTTTTCAAAAATGGGCAATTTTTGAAAAATAAGAAGCACATAAGAAGTTTCCACAGTGAAACTATTTTGCTAAGTACAGCCATCCATTTACACTCATTTACTATTTTCTTAGGTGAAAATTATCTCACATATTGTTCAGGTTAACAATTCATCTCATCCACAAATTATTGGTAGTGCCAAAACAAAAAACTGTGAAGATTTTTTTTATGCATATGAACTTTTAATTTGTAAAAAAATCATTTTCCCACTGTTGTTCCTTAATGATAAACATTTTAACCATTTAAAAATATTGTACTGTAAATCATGCAATTTTGCCTTAAAACCCATATCTGAAAATTAGTGTTTATAACACTTTGTTATAATAAATTTAACTAAAGAAGTGCCTTTCATTGAAATATGTTTCTTTTCAACACTCAGCTAATGAATAGCCAAGAAAGTTTTATAGTAATTTTTAGTAACTTTTTTCTTAGCAACTTTCAAAGTATATAAAATCTTTTCAGCATAGCCTGAGAAGAAATTATTACTTTTTAAATATTTTTTATAGTACAGTTTGACAATTTATTTTTATGTTGTTCATGATTTATATGACTTCCTGGGAAATAATAAAAATCTTCAAAAATTAAATATTCTTTTCAACGCTGAGGACTGACACAGAATTGGGAGGATGAGGAAACAAACAAAATTAGGCTTATTATTACTTAATTGTCTCTGTTTTGATTTAGTATTTGCAGTAATAATAGCCTTACACTCTTCTAAGTAAAAGTATAACTTGAGGGATAAAAACACCATTTAAAAAAATTCTCTTACCAATATCACCCCAATGAATTTGATTTTAAAAAAAATTTTAAAGCAAGAAATGTTACGTTATCAAAAATGGTAATTTTAAAAATTAAAATTATTTTTGTAAAATCTGCTCTGGGGAGTAGACTTGGCTGAATATGTTACTAAGAATTGATTTTTCCAATGTAGATCATATACAACTGTATACCAAAATATATTTCCTATTATAAAAGAAATACTACCTTATAAAGTGTTAATTGTAGAGAAGTTGAACATTTTGAAAATATAAAATATGATGGAAAACACCTAATTTCATATCCCAAAGATAGCTGCTATGTTAGAACTTCTAAACTGTTCCTTATACACATTCTTATGCATTTATTTATTTGCAGATACATTTTAAAAATAAAGTTGACATCACACTATTGACATATTTTCTTTCTTGTTTATTGCACTTAATGCACTTTATGTATTACTAAAAATTTTCCAAATTATATGAATATATATTAATTGATTTATCATTTTCCCTGCTGTTGGACATTTAGGTATGTTATAAAACCATGTTGTTATGAGCATTACCATATGTAAATCATTATCTTTACATTTGATTTTTTCATTTGGAAGGATTTGTTAAAAAATTTTGCGGGTCAAAATAAAACAGTCTAACCTAATAATTACCAAATTAACAGAGACCATTGGATTCAGGTACCTAAAAATTCTTTAAAGTAGAATTTTTTGTTGATTGGTCTTAAGCTTCTCACTCTTGGGTATCATTCCTTTCTATCACAGTTGAGAAGGATAAAAAATTTCTTAAAATTACCTTTTTATATATGAAATTTACTATTCCTTACCACTTAATCTATAATGTGACCAACTGCCTTTGATTAATTACCACTCGTAAGGAAGTGAAGTATTGTGGAATGAACTCTATATTGGGAATCAAGAGACTTGAGCTCCACTAGCTGTTTGAGCGAGCGTGAGAAAATCATGTAGTACCTGGTTCTTTCAGGTGTACCAAGCTGCCGTTGTGAAGTGGCAGCTGTTAGCAGTAAGGTAAGATAGATAATATGGTTATGTGAATTATTTGAACTTAGTCACAACTTACTCATAATGCTTAAAATTTTTATATCTTTATTAATGTTTTTCCTGTCATGTGAATGATAACTTTTCTTTTATCTCAGGAAGTGGAAACAGAGCAATATTTCACTCTCTTTCTGCCAGCATTGAAGGAGCGTGGATATGATGGTTTTTTTTCTCCAAAGTCACGTGCCAAAATCATGTCTGAGCAGGAGAGAAAGCATGTGGATGGTTGTGCAATATTCTTCAAAACAGAAAAGTGAGTTAAGGAAGCAAAGCAAAATAGTATAAACTTATTCCTTTAATTATTCCATGTTTGAAATTGTCTTTGGTTTGACCCTTTAAAATAAACAAAAAGCTAGAAAACAAGTGATATAAAAATTGAATTTTAAGTAAATTCATACACTTAGCGGTGGTGTCATAATCATGTCCAAATATATTTTCATAAAGGAAAATATTAGTTTTGGTGTAAAAAAGAAATTAGTACAGGTTAAAATTAGAAATAAATTTTGAATGTTGTCCTGTGATTTTTTTTTTTATTATTTGGCCTTTTTCAGAATCTTTCATTTTATCAACCTTTTAATCTTTTTCAGTTAACATTTTATCCATTCATTTAACCATTTATTCACTAAATGATTACTGAGCGTTTGCTTTGTGACAAGTACTGTGCTAGTCACAACTGATACAGATATAGATAAGACAGTTACTAATCCCACTCAGAGCTGTAGTCTAGCAGGAAGAGGTAAGCATATAAGAAAATCACAAGATAATACAGTATTTAAGATAAAAGTAGGCATTAAAATAAGGTAGGACAGAAGAGACGCCCAGAGCTGACCGAGGTGGGGAGTTAAAAGATTGAGGCAGGAAGGTGGAAGGCAGTCATCAGATATAAAGAAAACACAACCTGTGGCTTTTTGGGGGAAGCTATTAATATAGTTGATTACAATACAGTCAAAATGAGAATATCTGCTTATTAAAATACATAAGTGATCTTGTAGAGGCCTCTGTGCTTTAATATTCTTGAGTTTAAAATGGAAAACTGTATTCAGCCTGCTTACTTCATAGAAGGTTACAAGAATTAAATGAGGTAAAGAAGGGCTAAGTACTTTGTAAACTATTAAGTGTCCTGGACATGTTTTTGTTATCATATTGTTCTGTTTCTGTCGTCATTTGTAATTTTATTACTTCTCTCTTACTGGGTTTATTATGTTGTGTGCCCTGGAGTTAGAGCTGCATTTCCTACTTGAGAGTGCAGAGCTGTCGCACGCTCAGAAGGTATCCCTTGAGTGTTGGGTTAGTGACTAGATGGCTAGAGGCAGATTCTTTTGGTTATCATCATGAGGAAAGAAAGAAGAGTATTTTTGCCTCATGAAGACTGCCAATTGTAGAGTGGAAAATTTGGAGGGACCTTCAATAGAAGACTGAAATATGTGAAGTCCGATAGGAGTTGAACCTCATGAATAATAATTTGGGTATGATACATTAGTTAGAGAATCATCTTATAGGATAAGTATATACATGCTTATGACTATTTTCCTGTTTAATACCTATTATAACAAAGCCAGTTAAATGTTTTTATTGATACAGGTATATTACCAGCATGTTATTTTAAGTAAATGAAGTAAGTGAATTTGAAAGATATTTGGCCTACTTTTCATTAATTTGAACCTACTTTCCTGTCTTCTCTGAATTTTTAGTGGAGACATTCCCATTTTAGTTAATTAGTACACATCCCTATAATATTTGAGGTCAGAATATACTAAATTCTTCTAGGTGACTTTTTATGGATTTTAGAATAATAGCAACAATTACTTTCATAGTGTTTATGTGTCAGGCCTTTTATTATATATATTATCTTTAATTTTTAAATCAACCCTCAGAGGTAGGAATGGAAGTACCAGCATTTCCTCATTTTTATAGATGAGGAAAGCAAGGAACTGAAAGTAATCTGGCTTCATAGACAGTGGTTTTAACCAGTGTACTAAATGGAATCTTCAGACTTCTTAGTTGAGCTCCTGGTTTAGCTTGTACCTCTTACAAGTTTTCCTCATTTGGAAAGTTGCCTTAAATTTTATATTTGTTGCCTATACTCATATACAAAGTTTCTTAAAACACCATAATATAAAAAAGTAGTGAATAGCATTGAGATATCTGTATCAAGTTCTTTTTCCATTTGCTGTTGTTTCTTTCTAGAGGAAGCTAATACCGAAAATTTTTATCATTCCCTTCATGGTTTTGAGAGAAAAATCTAAAATGCTCTAATTTTACTAGTTAAGATTTTGAACTAACAAACCTGTTATCTAGGAAACTTTATTAACAACTGAGTATTTGAAAATTGATGCTTGAATTTTTAAAAATATTGTTAATTAGTTAAGAGATGAATACATAGATAACACTGAGATGCATCATTTGGATTTCTTTCCTTCCTCAAATCTTTTTACCTTAATAGTAACATGGATCCAGCAACAGATAAAGACTTTGGGTGTGATTCATTATTATGTTCTACATCTTTTGAATAGTACATGAATAAGTAAATACTTATTGATGCCATCCATGTTAGCTAAAACTATACCATGCCATACTATTTGGAATTCAACACAAAGTGTACTACTTTGCCTTTATTCTATTATTTCTTCAAATTGGAGAGACAGCACTGTACAAAGGAAGACAGTTTTGAAGCCAGGCTGTTCACTTACTTATGTGTGATCTTGAATGATTCCCTTGCCCTTTCTGGGCTTATTTCATTTGTATATGTTTGTATATTACCTTATGAGGTAATTCTGTGTATAGATAACAAATAGTCAATAAAGCTAACATGTCAGACATTCGCTATAGAAGGGACTTACTATCTATACTCATTCTCAAAGTCTTGCTCTTCTAAAACCAGAGTACCTGATAATTCTTAATTTTTGCTAATGCCACTTGTTTCACTTCATTGAAAACAATGGTACAGAGGAAGTAACAATAAATGGAAACTATAATAATTACTATTTTGGCAAAATGCTATAAGAAAAATCTCATCCATTATGATGAAAGGGTAAGATACAGCCTAGTGAAAGCTAGGGCATAGATTAACAATATTCAGGGAATTAGAATATGATAAAATATTTTTTGAATTATTCATATTCTAGTTTAATTTAATCTTTGGGGATTCAGAGGGTCTTCACGATTTGGCAATACCTTTTGGTCATCATTATAAACATCATTTTTTTGGTAGATGCATAGGATACCAGAAATTAAAATTGGATTGATAAAATGCTTTTGCTTTGTTCTTTACCTAAATAAGTATTATCTTCAGTCTAAAGTGTTTTATAAAATACATGCACATGTATTTGTGTGTATGTGTGTTTAGAGAGACTGTTATTATAGATACATTTTTTACACTCAGAAATTAAAATTTCTTTTTGCATATTTTGTCCTATAGAGTAGACATAACAGTTAGTAGACGTGGAGACTTACATCCAGAAACACAATTTACAGAAATTTTAAGTGGAGAAAAATGGAGATGATACCAGACCTAGATTAGACTTGTTTGTTGTTCTAAGGTTAGCAGTTCTGATCTGATCCTGCTTTATTTAAAATCAATATGAGAGGGAAAGGTGAGAACAGCAGTTTTAGGACAATGTGAAAAGGCAGTCTATTCCAATAGGATTGGGAACTAGTCAGTGATGGTGCTTAGTCCTTGCTGTGTTGCCTCTGCTTTCTAACTTGCTTCCAGTCTTAGAGGTATCAGCTAAGGCCAAGTCTTTGCTTTTCCTTACTACATTGTTACAGGTAGTTTTGTGTTTGAGAAGAGGGCATACAGAGTTAATAGTATCACCCCAAAATGACCTGTTATGATAATCCCATCTCACTGGTTTCTTGGTTATTAATTTCCTCTATTTTATGTGGTGGTTTCATTTAGAATTTGTCGATGTGATTTTTTTAAAAAACAGATTGTGATATCTGGTTTCTAATGTTAACTTTACCATTAATTTAATCTTGAACATAAAATTACTGCTTTTACCACAGTTTCCTTACTTTTCCATTAGGGAAAATAGTAACAGTTCCACCTAACTTCAGAGGTTTCTTATGGAGCTAAAACAAACAAGAAAGTGAAAGTGCTTTCAGTAGTTAAAAGACTTGTACAAATATAGGTAGTGTGGTGTATATCCACTTTTCTTTTCTATTTGTCCAGTCTCTAAGCTTATCTTTCCTAGTAAATTATTTTCTGGCACTCCCATGATTACTTAAAGGGACTCAAGAACACATTTTATACCACCTTGTAGTACTGAATACACAGTAAAAATTTCTATTTGGTTTAGGTTTAAGAGCACAGGGATATGATCCAGAAAGGGTCATAATTAACTTTTGTGTGGTTATGCTCTTCTTGACTATGCACTACCTTGTTCCCTTTGGCTCATAAATGAATTCAAGGAGGTAATATTACTTGTCTTTGCTCCTTAATTATAGTTAACATACAATATCATATTAGTTTCAGGTATACAACATAGTGATTCAACATTTATATTCCTTATGAAGTGATCACCACAATAAATCATACATAGTTATTATGATATTACTGGCTGTACTGCCTGTGCTGTGCATTACATTCCTGAGACCTTTAACTGGAAGTTTGTACTTCTTATTTCCCTTCCCCTTTTCTACCTAGTCCCCACCCCTACCCCTCTGGCAACCATCAGTTTGTTCTGTATACGAGGGGGGAATTTATTTATAAAAAATTGTGTATTGTGTGTTTAAACTTTAGTTACCTTCAGGGTACTCTACATTTGATGCAATACACCCATTGAGACATTTTTTCCGCTGCTCAAAACAGTTTTGAATTTCTTGATTGGGATGCCTTTTAGTGCTTCTGCCACTTTTTGTTTCACCTCTTCCACATCGGCAAAACGTTTCCCTTTGAAGACTCTTTTCATCCGGGGAAACAAAAAAAAAGTCACTCAGGGTAAGATCTGGTGGATAGGGAGGATGGGGCATGGGGATCATGCTGTTTAGTTAAAAACTGATGAACACTAAGCAGTTTGGACAGGTGCACTTGTACACCACCCACCATGAAATGGGCAAACACATTGAAAAAGTCTTAAAAAAAAATTCACTGAGAATGCAGCCTCTCACAACAATGCCAGCTGGTACAGTGATAAAGATGGGATCCTAGAACACTCACCTAGCAGGGGAAGCCTCTACTACAAGGGGACTGCCCTCCAGAAGAAAATTCTAGTTTTAGGGGGTAACCCCCTCATATATGAGTTTGTTTGATTTTGTTTGTTCATTTTGTTGTTTGGATTCCACATACATATAAGTGAAATTATATGGTATTATTTTACTTGCTCATAGTTGGTGTTCACCGTCCTGTCTGTAGCATTAATTTAATCATATCACAGCACATAAAATTACTACTACATCACAAGATAGTAAGAAATTGAGTTATTTCTTTGTTCTATTTGAAGGGCTGTTTTGGACATGTTCTTCTTGTATTTGAAACATTCAACCTAATAATCTTTCTCAAATCATATAAGAAGGGTGGGTTCTTTTTTCTTTGTTTTTTGGTCATATTAATCTTCATTACAATGATCTCTCATATCCATTTAATCATCTGTGAAATAAGATCTTTAAAAAGATGAAGAAAGTACAGAAAAATTCTTAGACTAAAATGAAATAGCATAAGGAATAATACTTACAGTGTTTGTGTACTTGCTACAAAGTAGGAATAATAAAATGAATTGAAATAGACAGGTTTAAGATTTTACATATTACCAAGGCTTGACGAATAGAAAGTAACTATAAACCAGTATGTCTTATTTAAAGGAAACATCTAACATAAGGAATGGAGGAAGACCTCTGTATGTCAAAGTATCACCTTTATGGAAATCTGTTAGAAAGAAGAAATAGAATGGACTGCATTTGGTTGTGTGTACAGGTGAAAGTATGAAGTTTTGTTAAGGTAGTATAGATAAAATATAGATAATTAATTCTTGCTATATTATAAATGCATTATAATGATAAATAAAGTATTAAACACAGAAACAAGTTGTAGGAGCTTACAGCTACCTATCCAAGTGTTGGAAATCTCATTTTCTAAAAGCAGAGTACTTTAAAACTTCTTAAAGTTTCAAGAAGTATAGCTGTGTCCTTACTTGATTCTCACTGGATAGAAGGAACTTTCCTTGGTTCCTTAGTTCTCAAGTATCTTTTTGGTTCTTCAGCTATAGTCACATGCTGCCTAACTATGTTTCTGTCAACAATGGACTGAATATGCAACAATTGTCCCATAGATTATAAGGGAGCTGAATATTTTCTATCACCTAGTACTGTTGCAGCTGTCATAAAGTAGATGCTGGTGTAAATAAGCCTACTGAACTACCAGTTGTATAAAAGTATAGCACATACAATGACGTACAATACATGTTTGATAATAAATGACTGTTACTGCTTTATATATTTACTATACTTTTTATCATTATTTTAGAGTGCACTTTCTGTACTTCAAAAAGAAAGTTTACCATAAACAGTATACAGCAGCTTATACATTTCATGTTTACCATGTCTCTTGATCACATCATTTTCTCTTGTTCTTGATTTAATCTTGTATCATTTTATGAGTATCATGCTGTACAGGCTTGTAGCCTAGAAGCAGCAGGCTACATACCATTTAGGTTTGTGTGAGTACACACTATGATGTTTGCACAACGTTGAAGGTGCCTAACTATGCATTTCTCAGAATGTATTCATGTCCCTAAGCACTTCATGACTGTATTGGTAAAGCTGAAATGGTAAAACTTGAGAGTATGACTTTTTCCCTTTTAGTGTTGCTAAGTGCTAAGGGAAGGAGTGTTAATTATGATGGCATATGTACTCTGTTTAGGAAAACTGTTTTTATTTTTCTGCGCTTTTTGAAAGCAAAGACATTAACAAAAGAATACCTCAAGAAGATTGGGAAGTTCTTAAAAGTCAAAGTTGGGGAATACAATCATAAATTATACTAATGAGGAAGAAAGTTGGAGGGGTATTTGGAGGCATCTAGTAAATTCAGTAATTGTTCTGGATTCATTTTAAAGGGATGTGTTTTTTAATGAAGAAAAGTCAATGACTGAGATTTTTACCAAGAAAATTAAGAAATAGCAAAGGTTTGGTGAAAGTGGTAAGATAACCAGGAAGATATTTAAAATAACATTATGCACTGTAATGAAGGAGGGATAGATATAACCATTATGGATTATGTAATCATTAATCGGAGATTGAGAGCTATGTAACTTCTATTTTGTATTCATGATCTCTATTGAGAATTATCTTCAAAGTGGAAAGACTAAGGCCAGGTGAAGAGGAGACTGGCAAACCAAGAACATGAGATTGGTAATACAAAGAGAGCCACTAAACTGCCTTAACTAGTTAGGTTTCCAAATCAAGATAATTGTATCCCATGGTACTAAAGGATCTTGTAAAAGTATGATTAGAGAACTGTCATGGGTAATCTATTATGAATATTGGAATTGAGGAGAAGTTCTAGGATGTTTGAAATGAATGAACATCTCACTTTTCAAAAAGAATTGCCAAGCTTCATTTTTCCTTATCTTTGTAATGGAAATGAATAGTAATGCTGCCTCTTGCAATTTGGGTTCTCTAGAAAGAAGACTGAGTTAATTTGGTGTTCAGAAGTTTATAAGGGATCAACAACTGTGGAAAGAAATGAGGAAGAAGCAGAATTAGGCACAGGGAAGAGAGATGTGTTGCAGGGCTGACTGGCCTCACATACAGCTTTGGAGCTGAAATGGCCTATGAGAATTAACCCAGGCAGGGCCAAAATCCATAAACTTTTATCTTTACTTATGATATGTAATTGAATGTAGGCCATGCCCAGAAGTACTTGACCCCTTTGGTGAGGCAGTACTCTGCAACTGGAGCAATTCCTGAAAAATTGATGAAGAGCCTGGGCAGTGTACTTCCATGTCCACCTTTTGCAGAGCTTTTGCATATTTTAGGACTGATATGTATGAAGTACCTATCACAGATCTTGATATAAAATAGACCTTCAACAATGGGCAGCTTTTATTTTATTATTTGTTCTGCCCTACTGAGAATTTTGATTATTTCAAAGAAGACAAATATTCATATAAGATTTATAAAAACTAAAAAGTTGGCAGAGATATTTAATCTTTTGGAGAATGGAATGAAGTGTCACAGTGCCCTTATATCTGAATGGATGAATTAATGAGCAGAAGCTCCTGAAATGATACTTAACAGAAATAAGTAAAGCCTGCTGCTCTTAGATTATTAAAGGATAAGAAAGAGGGAGGGATAAAATGATTCGAGAATACAGAAAAACCTTTATATGCAAAAATGTTCACAATGGCATTAATTAATTAATAGCTAAAATCAGAAGTAACTTAAATGCCTAACACAGAATAGTTAAATAAATTACGATGAATCTGTATAGTGAGTGAACTACAATGCAATCATAAAAATAGATTCTGAAGAATATTTAATTTTATAGGAAAATGTCTCTGGTAGGATGTTCATTTATAAGCTGAAATATAAACTTATAGAGTATTATCTTCTGTGTATAAAATATTTGTGTATGCATGGAGAAAAGTCTAGGGGAATAAAATTATTGACTTATTGGGGATGTTGTATTATAGGTGACTTTAAAATTTTTAATATTTTTCCTCATTCCCAAATCTTTATAATAAACATATGTAGCATAATAAAATCATTTATTCCACTTGTTAGTTTTTAGCATCTGTAAATGCAAGATTAAGAGACCTGGTTTAAGAGTATAAAAAAAAGTTTTAGATCTATATTCTTATTTGGCTTATAATTAATATGGATGTCCCCAAGTCTTATTAATAAAAGTACAGTCCAAATGAAGTACAGCCCAATTCTGGGTAGTGTACCTTTGAGTAAACTTGAGTTATTCAAGTAAACAACTGTCTTACACCATATAGCATACAAGGAATTTATCATTTTCTAGAAAAGACTTGGGGGTATATTGAAAGTACAGTTGACCCTTGGATGACAGGGGTTTGAATTATGCAGATCCAATTATAAATAGATGTTTTTCAATGGATGTATGTTAGGCCCTCCATATCCCCAGGGTTTGCATTCATGAATTTAATCAGCATTTTCAAACATTACTAACAGGGTATTTTTGATTCACAGTTGGAATCTGAAGATTCAGAGGGCCAGCTGTGTTCATTGTCCTACATCCTTTTTTATAAGGGACTTGAACATCCATGGATTTGAGTACTCATGGGGATCCTGGAACCAATTCCCTGCAGATACTCAGAGACAACTAAAGTTTTGAGGAGTCAAGTTATACATGGATTTTTAGCCATTCTGGGAATTGGTACCTTTAACCTCCATGTTGTTCAAGGGTCAACTATAGTGTCAGGTGGAAGGGAAATTAGATTTTATATTCCTTTAAAGAAAAGATCTAGATCTAGGTATAATGGAAGAAAGATATAGGAAAACAAAATTTACTTAAGAGAGATATTTCTAAAAACTGGGTAGCACCCCTTCCCCTGCCTAATAATGGCCAGGTTTTAGTAGGAGTAAAATATTTCAATACTAAAAATATTATTAAGAAGGACTTGCTGGCTTTCCCACAGAACCCTAGGTTCCTATAAATAAGCCTGAAGATTTTTGTAAATATTTATAAGATATTTTAAAAATCAAAAACAGCCCTCCCATGTCGGCCCTGCTCCCTCGCTACCCGCAGCATCCTTGTGCCGCCCCTCAGCATCCCGCCTCTGCCCCAACGTCCGATGCCGCTGCCACCGCCGCCATTCCTGCGCCAGCAGTCGCCAGAGGGCACCGCCAAGATGTTCTGCACCAGATGGCATGATTTGTTATTTTTCACTAGAAAAATGCAAGAGGATCTACAAACTAGTGGGCACAGGATGTGTAAAAGAGTATGATTTTTGTTCTGAGCGCTTGATGCGTGTGATCTCATTTAATACCAAGTAATTGGGGTGGTATATTATCAGCCCCGTTTTACTGACAAAGACTCTGAGCACCCAGCGCATGATTAAGAAATAATAAGAGTTTCCTTGGAACAGAGCAAACAGCCAACACTACCACAACATATATGAAAATAGGAGATCAAAAACGATAGTAGACATTGAAAAACCACATGACAAAAAGAAACAACAATCTGGAACTGTGAAAAAAACAGAGTTGGACCCAAAGAGGGGGCATCCCAACACCTAAGACAGTGGAAGCTGTGAACACCAGGATACCCAAAGGAGACTGCACCACTGAATCTCACAGGTATTCTACCACAGAAGTTCACACCATAAACCCAGGGAGCCAGAACAGATCAATTTAAGAAGCTGAGGCTAACAAGAAGAGTCTCACAAAGAATAGAAAGACAAAGAAAAAATCTCCAAATGAAAGGAAAGGAGGAAGCCCCAGAAAGAATGCTAAATGAAACAGAGGCAACTCAACTATCAGTTATTGAGTTCAAAGCAATGGTTGTCAGGAAGCTCCATGAGCTCTCAATGAGCTACCAGAAACTACAGGGAAGCTACGATGAACTCACTGCAAACTATATCAACATGAAAAAGGAAACAGAAATTATCAACAAGGGCCAAGAGGAAATGAAGAATGCAATTTCTGAACTTGAAGAACACGGTAGAAGGAATGAAAAGCAGAACTGATGAAGCAGAAGATTGGATCAGCAAGCTGGAGGACAAAGTAGGAAAAACCACCCAGGAAGAGCAAGAAAAGGAAAAGAGGCTCAGAAAGAATGAAGAGGGATTAAGAGAAATGCAAGACAATATGAAATGTAGTAATATCCATATAATAGGGATACCAGAAGGAGAAGAAGAAGAGCAAGGGATAGAAAACCTATTTGAAAAAGTAATGATGAAAAACTTCCCTAATTTGATGAGAGAAACAGTCAACAAATCCAGGAAACAGAGAGTCCCAATCAAGAGGAACCCAGAGAGGCCCACTTCAAGACACATCATAATTAAAATGGCAAAATTCCAAAACAAAGAGAGAATCGTGAAGGCAGCAAGAGAGAAACAGGAAGTAACATACAAGGGAGCCCTGATAAGGTTAGCAGCTGACTTCTCAATGGAAATGCTCCAAGCCAGGAGACAATGGCAAGAAATATTCCAAGTAATGAGAACCAAAGGCCTGCAACCAAGACCACTTTACCCAGCAAGGCTTTCAATCAAGATTGAAGGCCAAATAAGGAGCTTCCAAGACAAAAGAAGTCTCAAAGAATACACCGCTACCAAACCAGTTCTGCAAGAGATGCTACTGCTTTAAGGAAAGGAAGGAAAAGAGAGAGAGAGAGAGAGAGAGGAACACAGGTATGAAAATGGCAATGAATAAGTACCTATCAATAATAACCTTAAACATAAATGGATTAAATGCTCCAATCAAAAGGAATAGAATAGCTGAATGGATAAGAAAGCATGACCCATACATATGCTGCCTACAAGAGACCCACCTCAGGACAAAAGACCTACACAGATTCAAAGTGAAGGGCTGGAAACAAATTTCCCAAGCAAATGGACAGGGGAAAAAAGCCGGGGTAGCAATACTCATATCATACAAAATACATTTCAAAAGAAGAGCCATAAAGAGAAACTCAGAAGGTCATTTTATGATACTCAACGGAAGAATCCACCAAGAAAACATAAACATTGTAAATATATATTCACCCAACATAGGAGCACCTAAATACATAAAGAAAATCTTAGAGGACTTTAAGAAAGATATTGGCAACAACAGGGGATTCTAACACCCCACTGTCAAAAATGGACAGATCTTTCAAACAAAGTATCAACAAAGATATTGTGGCATTGAACAACACTCTAGATGAAATGGACTTAACTGATATCTATAGAGTCCTTCATCCCAAAGAAACTAAATACACATTCTTTTCAAATGTACATGGAACATTTTCAAAGATAGGCCACATGAAAGGACACAAAACAAGCCTCAACAAATTCAAGAAAATT